>OU426988.1:50951062-51229139 GCA_911387755.1 Chrysotoxum bicinctum | reverse complement strand
TCACTAGTCAAAATGTATTCTTCTTTGTCTTCGTCACTCTCATTTATTACATCAATGCCACTTTGATTTGGCTTGGGTGTGTTTGGGCCTTTGGGGATGTGAGAAAACTAACAGCTTCTTGGTCCTGATGTTAAATTTTGTTTAGATCAATTGAAATAAAATCTTTTGATGTGGCAATGCAAATAAAGCAATTCTGTGTAGAGAAATTTTCAGTAATGGCGTTGTAGAACTTTCCACCTATCATTGTGAATAATAAATGGTGTTCAATGTTGAAAGTGTTTTTAACGAGACTAGACTGGAGCTCTTCGATTTGATTTTCCACCCTTTGTTTTTCGAGCACAGATAGGGGTGAAGATTCCTCAATTCTCAATTTAAGAGGCCTTTAATATCAGTTGAACTTTGTCGAGGGATCTGCCAGATTACTTTTACCGCATATATTAAATGAAGAGGAACATGGCATGTAATTAAAACAGATAAGTCATCGGCATCACGTCCATGGTCCATGAAATGCCTGCTTATCTGAACTGTGGCCTGAATTTCCATCAAAACCCTTTTTGGGAATATAAGCTCATAGTTTTCAGTTCTTCAGGTCTATGAGTTTGGATCATATCTTTTTGAACAGTTACCAAGCGAATAAGTGTAAGGTTTAGCAAGCTTTGTAAAATATAGTATACAGAGGCAGACATTTTTGATATACTCATATTTTTAGGCTCCGGATAGCAACTTTTTTTTCACTTTTGAAGTACTTAGTATAAAGGAAATTCTTTGCGAGCCTTAATCAAATAATTTCACACTGAAATCGTGACAGATTGGCTCTAATAAATCATTGACAAAGCTTCTTTCCCAATCATTGAAGTAAGTTTAATTGAGTCGCTCAGGTTTTTTTTTGTATTTTTCAGCAGGATTGCTATCACGTCATGCATTAACTTTGCTGAATATAACTTTCCAGAAGCTCCAAACCCATTTCAGCTGCGTAAATTACATTAAAAATGGTGTACAATATTGCATATTTATTAACTGTTTTCGCCCAAAACAAAAAAAAACACGCCTGGATACGATTAAAAAAACTATCAAATTCTTTAATCGGTACGATTTGGCAAAGACCACGTGCTCCCAATTAACTGTCGCTTTTTCATTTTTTACTGTCTATCCTATTAACAATGAAATTGAATTCAAATTTTATTAAATGCCAGCATTAGGGGTATTTTATCCCAGTGCACGTAGTACTGTGCGCACAGACGAGAATATGGCTGCTATAGCCGAAAGTGTGAGACTCAATTCACGACCATCAACTCACCATCGATCAATATTTCACGCACTAGCCTGAAGAGAATTCTACATAAAGATCTCGGATTGTTTGCTTACAAGGTCCAATTATTGACTCAGCAATTGAAGGCGCACGATCAGCCGGAGCCGAGGCAGCTACTTGAACAACGTTATGTTCCTAATTTAATGGAAATGTTTTCTCTTACTAATAAAGCCATAATACATGGACAAATTTTGTTCATTTTATTGTAAGTTGAAAAGAAAAAAACAATTAATAAATGTTTGACAAATTAAATTTGAGACGAAAATGGGAGACATGTAAGGATGAAGTCTTAACCAGACGGCTACTTCGCTAGACCGCTGTTTAAAAAAGAATCGTTTTAAAGTCCAAGCTTATTTCACAAGCAATGTTCACTCGAAGAAGCCAATTGCATTCATCCCATCAATCAGTTCACCTGTAATACCCGTTTTGCTAGGAATGCTCATTAGTTCACTATCAAGCCTAATTTTGGTAGTACCGTCAATAATAGAGATGCGTTTTTAATTTTCACAACACGATTAAGGAATAGTTTACCCGACACAACATTCCAGACCCATGTTCATCGACACTTCCTGGCCCCAATTTATGTGCTGTGTTTTACATTATTTTATAAGCGTCTCTTAATAAATCCTTGAGGTTGCGTGAATTATACATACATATGTAGATATAAAAAAAAGTGAGTGCCGGGACTCACGGTTAAGATGTGTAAACATCAACGTTTGTCCGAGTGCCGAATTTTTGTGATCGCACGTACCCAATAAACATTCATAATAATGCAATAGCAATGTCCACATTGTTTTTTTTGGGAGTCGTACGGAATCCCCAAAAAAATAAATCCCCATCGACCTTAAATCCCCAAACATTTAAATCCATCTAGCTAATATCCCCACAGACATAATGCACATGGACGAAATCCCCAAATGAAACTATGTTTTTGCCAAATCCCCAAATCCCCAATGTCCGTGTACATCTACATCATGTGAAAAATTCATCAGAAAAATTCTCATCAAATTCTTTTATTCTGATACTAAACTTATTAATAAATGATAACGATTTACAGTTTCTAAACAGTAAATTACTATGAACGCATGATTGCATGCACTTTTCAGTCTAACTTTCGTATTCATGGGGAGTAGTGCTGTCTTAGTTTTGTAGTGTAGTGTTTTTTTTGTTTTTGAAATAAAAGTTGAAATGGATGATCATGACCTTATTTTGTTGTTTTGTATTGAAAATTTATTTTAACTTTAATAAATATTACAAACATTACATAATAAAGAATTTTATATTTACTCTTCGGATTACATTTTTGTAATATAAATTGGATATTGGCGTGGGGATTTTTGCCCTGGGGATTCTCTTTTTAGGGATTTTGCTGCTGGGGATTTTTCTTTGGGGATTTTGAATTTGGGGATTTTATTTTGGGGATTATAACTTGGGGAAAATGTCACCAACCCGTTTTTTTTTAATATAGTCAACATTTATGTTAAGAAATAATAACAATTAATTGCAATGAAAATCATAAATGAATATCTGTTTCATTTTCTCTATTAGCTTGTGACTGGATATATTCAAAACAAGCCACTATTTTCCCACAATTTGTTCCTTTCACTTATACTTAAAACCAAAAAAGTCTTTAAATAAATTAATGTAGTTCTATATAGATGTACATAACGCTTTCCTCCAAAACACATAATGTATTTTTGGACCATGTCCAAAAACTATCGCATCGGCATAAATATGGGCGACTAAGGCGCCACCACTTATACACATGCATACGTACCCATCATTTAAGCTTAGCATCGACTTTTAAATCTTAAATTTTATGAAAGTATGTTCACATTGGGCTTGGAAATCTATCTATTTCATAATTTAAATATTGTAAGAAAAAGAACGCATCATTGAACTCCGCTACGTAACGTAAACTTTGTTAGATTAATGTTTTAACAGGGATGTTGCTTGAGGCAACATTACATTTTTACACTTATATTCAAACAGACAGGTTATCTGATACAAAATAGACGTTTTTTACACGAAACCGATTTTAAATCTACGTTTCTCTATTTGCTCGAAGCATTAATATGTTCACATTTTCAAATTTGTTTGAGAAGCACGGCATGATGAATATTTTTGATGGATGAAAACCAGGATCGTTCACATTCGTCAATCATGCTGTGGAACATCAATTCTCATTAGAATTTTTACCATGGCGGACCAACAAGGAGCATAGATGAAATTTTAGTAGTGAAATTTACTTGAATATTATATTCAAATTCTGCAGGAAACTAAAACCCACCTAACTTACCGCTATTGATTATAAAAGCTCTTCATGGAAAATGAAATTTGCTTGAGGCTTGGCGAACGTGCGCTTACATTCTCAAATATGCTTGTCATGCAGCTAAAATATCAAAACATTTTGAAATCCATTCAGCATGTATGACAAGCCATTGGATGGAGCGTTCACATTAACAAAATCAAGCCAATCATGCAGTTCTTGTCAAACATATTTGAGAATGGTGCACGAAAATATGATACTTTAGTTTGACTTTTGGATCCTGATTACGATATTTTTGTTCGTTTTTTTCGTCTTTCGTCTTTTTGACTGTTTGGATGAGAGCATAGAAACGTAGCTTTATTACATGACATTTCTTCACCTCATATCAAGTATGTCAAAAAGGTGAAAGACTAACAAGACTTGTGTAATCAGGCTTTTGATGTCTTTTTGCTGCTATAGATGGTTTGCACACTGATCCTCCACTTTTTACTTGCGACTTATAGGTACTATAAGGCAAGTTATGCATTCGTAAAAAAAATCGAACTCGAGATTTTGATCAAAGTTGACATTACGATGATAGCGAAGACCAAAAAAGTGGGTCTCGCAATTCTATCTGTCTGTCTATCTGTCGATTCGACTACAGCCTAAACGGCTCGGCCGATTTTCTTCAAACTTGGTAGATATTACTTTTATTTTTTTCCCCCCGGACGTTTTTTTCTGTTTTTTTTTTAAGACCAAAAATAACGGTACCTGTCATACGATTTTTTTTCGAAATTTTATAAATATTTTTTTTTCTCAAAAACTGTCCCACAGAATATTTTAAAAAAAAATTTATAAATTTCATCTGGTTAAAACTAGCTAATGGTTGAAAAAAAATTTACAAAAAATTGTTATTTTTGGTAGCCCCCTGGGTCCATTTTTTTTGTTTTTGATTTTCTCGAAAACGGTACAGCCGATTCAAATAATTTTTTTTATGCCAAAGCTCCTCCAAAGTTTGAATATTATTACATATTCAAATTTTCAATTTTTAATTTTTTGGATTTTTTTAAAAAAAATTCAAAATTTTTTTTGGAAACTCAATATTTCGAAAACCCCATGCTCGATTTTTTTCAAACTTGACAAATAAAAGTTTCTTAACATAATCTACAAGATTTGAGAAAAAAATTGTTTTATCTAAAACTAACGGTACCTTCCATACAAATTTTAAAAAATGGTTTTCGAAAATCGTATTTTTCTCGAAAACGGTTCCGAGAATTTTGCTAACATTTTTTTGCTTTTAATCAATCTTTACGATCTATAATTTAATAAAAAAAAATTTGAAATCTAGATATTACTGACTGTACCTACCATAGAACGATTTTTTCGAATTTTTAACTACTCATTATCGGCATAACGGATTTTAACGAACTTTTTTATAAAGAAGCTCCTAAAAAGTTTAAAAAACATTGCATTTAAAAACTTAAGAAAAAATATTTTTTCAATTTTTAGAAAAAAAAGTATTTTTTTTTTTTGAAAAATTCAATATCTCAAGAACGACTTAGTATTTTTTTTGGAAATTAGACTTTTATTCGCACAATAATAAAAACTTAAGATTGGCGTACTAAAATTTTTTCTTAAAAATGTTTTAAAAATTTTGTACATAAAAGCTTATTTTTTTAAGGAACCATTACAACGACTTATAATTTTTGTTCTTTCAAAAATTCATATTTGCATAGCATTCTGTTTTTATCTCTTACTACTAAAAGAATTTAAAAAATTCATTTTATCCTTATGAACAGTTTTCTTTAATAAGATTCGTTTTTAAAATTCCTAGTCTTTTACATAGGAGCAAGTTCGTGCGACCCAGTCGTGCATTTTATTTTTTTTGGTTTCTGTACTTTATCTTACTCTCTCTGTCAGAGATTTATAAACCGATGAACATCATTCCCAGCTTGTAACGGAAATTGTTGAAGTAAATATATGAGGGAAAAACTAAATTTTTTAACCCATTGGAAGCGTAGTCTACATTTAGTTTATGGCTTGACAGATGGAGAATGAATATTTAGAATATTTAATTCGAAATGTGGTATTATATGGTATGACAGATAAGGCACAAATTAAATTTTAAAGTATCGAGAATGTTTCCTTGCCCTGAACAACATCTTTCAGATTGAAATGTCAACTCTGAAAATGCATTTTTTGGGAGCATAAAATAAAATGCAATCCTCCATCACTAGCGTGAAGTGGATTTGTTTAAAAAAATTGAATGAACCTGCTATGAAATTTTACACCAGTTATTTGGTCTTTCGTCTTTTTGACATATTGGTCGAGACTGAATATATTTATTTCTAGCTAGCAATTATGGAAAGTACCAAAATCGAAATTTGAGTACTAAAGTTTTGAATGCAAGCACGATGTATAGTAAGTACGCAATATTCTCAATGTAAACAGGGCCTTAAATGCAATGTTCCGTAAAGAAACTTGCTACACGGAACGTGTAACCGTAACGAGCTACACGGAACGTGTAACCGTAATGAGCTACACTGAACGTGAAACCTTTTACATCATAAGCACAGGCTCGGTAGACTCCAATCATGATGTCAGAATACTTCTCCTTGATTTCTTAGCTTTATCGATCAGAAAAGTGTGCGCTTGTTAAGCTGCAACCACACTTATCTTGTGCGGTGCGTTGCAGTCGTTCTCATGTAAATATTCATACATTATGCGTAGAAATGTGAAATGTGGTTTGCTATTCTGTGGTTTGTTGTGTCGAATCCTTCGTGTTCGCATTGTGTCATACTACGCTTTATCGCTAACGTTTTCTTTAGTAAAGGGTGGTTAAATTTTAAGGGCCGATATTGGATGTGAACCACACCTAATCGTCAAGTTTTTTTCTGCATTTAATTTGACATTTCTCAATTTCAGACTAACCCAATTTTAACAATGGAAAGATACACAATCGAGCAACGCGTTAAAGTTATTCAGGCTTATAATGAAAATGGGCGTTCAAATCAAATCAATTCGGTCAATTTAATCGTCCAAATGTACGTATAATCAGAAAAATCGTGCAAAAATTTGAGCAAACCGGGTCTGTAGGAGATATGAAAACACCAGTGCAAGCTCGTGCAGCAGAAAATATTGCTGCTGTTCCTGATAGTGTGGCTTAAGAGCCGTCCACCTCAACTCGTCGTCGTGCCCAACAATTGCACCACTCACGATCGGCTCGTCATTGATGAACATTATGCATAAAGACTTGCATTTACCACTTATAAGGTGCAATTGACTCAAGAACTAAAGCCTTTTGACCATTTCAAGCGTCGTCAATGGTCAGAATAGTGGCAAGAAATGGCAACAGTGGATGATCAATTTTCGAAGAAAATCATCTTCAGTGATGAGGCACATTTCCACCTCAGTGGATTCGTCAATAAGCAGAATTGCCGCATTTGGGCGAATGATAATAATCCAAGAGTGATTGTCGAAAAACAAATGCACCACAAAGAGTGACTGTTTCTTGCGGTTTATGGGCCGGCGGCATCATCGGGCCGTATTTTTTCCAAAATGAGGTCGGTCAGGCAGATACTGTGAATGGTGTTCGCTATCGCGAGATGATAACGAAGTTTTTATGGCTCGAATTGGAAGATATGGATGTGAACGATATGTGGATTCAACAGGACGGTGCCACTTGCCACACAGCTAGCGTAACAATGGCTCCTTTGCGCGACAAATTAAATGGCCGTGTTATCTCACGTAGTGGCGATGTCAATTGGCCGCCAAGATCATGTGATTTGACACCGTTGGACTTCTTTCTTTGGGGTTATTTGAAAGAAAAGGTGTACGTCGATAAGCTACAACAATTCAAGAGCTAAAGGATGAGATAATTCGGCACATTAACGGCATAAACCTCAATTATGCCTCAGCGTCATCGAAAATTTGGACCATCGGATGGAGGTGTGCCGCCGCCGAGGTCGCAGCAGCCATTTGGCCGATATTTTGTTCCATACATAATTGAACCATACCAATTTTATCATAATAAAAAGAAATGACAATAATTTCCTAAATAAAATTTGTATTTTATTCAAAATCAACATCGGCCCTTACAATTTAACCACCCTTTATGTGGAAAAGAATAGATAGTGTTCTTGAAACAACTATCAGCGACAACTTTGTTTACAACACATCACTAAACCAGACCACACGATACAAGTGCGTATCCCGCTTTAGGTTTATGTTTTGCAAGATGGCGTTGATGTGACGTTGCAAATATTGTGCAAGCCCAATCCATACCCATTTCTACTTTAATCCAAGCGTTAATGGAGAATATACCGTTATGGTATACTTATCAGGGTTAGAAGTCGAGAAATCGAGAGTGTGAGCATTTCGGGTGCGCTCATCTACCACCTGAGTAAGGTGGTGTATCTCAACATATCTTCCTTGAAGTGTTGTCTGTCCTGAATAGCGGAGCCAACTTGAATTATGTACATTGAATTCGCCCGCAATAACGACTTCAGTATGAGGGTACAAGCAAACTATTCGGGAAATGAAATCAGACAGCGCATCAAACTCATTAAGAGTTGAATTGCTGTTAAGATTCGGACTCCTAAAATGAAACAATAATGAATGATGTGCTTGTGGACAGTAAACTTGAGCCTCATGAAGTTGAAGTTCATATTAGAACAATGACCGTATTGAGCAAGACTCTGGCGTCATATCTCACATAAACTAAAAGGCCTTTATGGCGAAAGAGTAATGGTATTAGATTATAGCCAGGCAGGCAAAATTCTGAAAGATCAGTACTTGCACCTACTTGTGTCACCTAATGTTCAACTGTGAAATGTAGGACCAATGGATTAAAAATTAAAACTCTGTTACATATTTCTTGTTTGGTTTAATATATAAGGTTCAACTAAATTACAATTCTAATATCTCCAAAAAATAGTGCAATTCTCGCGAGAGTCAACAACCACCCATCTTCTTTAGATACATAATCCAATATAATCAATTATACCTCAAACATATCAAAAATGTATCCAATGACTTGAATGATTAACCTGTTTATAATCGCTTACCTTGAAAAGGTTATAGACAAATACCAGAAATATCGCCCCTACGAGTATTAATTTGATTAAAGCTCTTTCCCAAACATACCCTAAATAGACTTCTATCAACAGAGATATATTTCTAACTCAAAAGGAAAATCGTTGAAAATCTTCCCTTGTCTAGACATTCTACACCCTCACCTTAACTTTTCCTTTATTCAAATCATCAATATGCAGATCTTTTGAACACATCCATTGCAAATTGGAAATAAGATGATGTACAATTAGAACAATTTATTGATACGAGTATGTATGTTCTCGGTGCACGTTATTTTGATGCTCGTTTCACTCTCTCCCGAAGTTGAATTTTGAGCCCGGCATGTTGGAATTCATGGTACAGGTTTTCTTAGAGCTCATAAAACAAAAAATAAATTTGATCTCTTATATATTTCATTTAATAAGAAGATACTGGAGACATCTATTTATTTATGTGCTTGTTCTTTATTCCTAGATGCCATAATCGTTCTTGAGGAGTACTCATCCGTTGTCAAGATGAATGACCATTATAACCGTACCTATTTCTTAGTTGTTTTCGTTAAACTTCCTTTCAAGACAAGATTGAATGTTAAGACTATACCTCAGTTGTCATGATTTGATTTAACCTTAGAAAAGACAAAAAATATAAGCAATGTCTACCAAGGAAAAGTAGTAATTAACAAAACGATGGCAAGTAACGTTTTTATGCCTTTTGAATCCTGATCTGCTATTTTCATCCTCCTTTCATACAAAAGAACACGAAGAACGATTTAGTGGTTCACGCCTCATGATGATGGATGAATCTCTTCAAATCGATGTGCCTCATTGTGCAGAACAATAAAAGGGTCTCTGTGTGTTGTTTGAAGCAGGCAGTGAGAGGCAGATATCCTATTAGGGCTGTGAGGCTGTGACGTTCTCGGGGGAATTAAACGAAACATCGAAATCCAAAATGAGTTGTTTGCTTTTTGCATCAATGTGGCACGTTAAGGATGAAGATTTTCCCATTGATAATGGGATCCGTGCAATACACCTACATACACAAAACGAATCAACTTATCTGTCAGATGATATTCGTCAATAGTTGATAAGCTTATGTACATAAAACCCGAAGCACATACAATTTGTACATCCTTAAATTGTGAGCAGGAACGTCCTTGTAATCATCAAGCCTTCGTAAGCCATACAAATATGAAAGGTGTGTTTGTAATTAGTTATTGTTTATAAGCTTGCCACATATATAGATACTTAGTTTTTGATTGGGACAGGAGGGATGAATTGAAAGGAAAATAAATTATTCAGAGGATTTCGTATGACGATTCGAGAGTATCTTCTCTAAGAGTATAACAATATTTGAATGGCCAAAACAATAGGAGCAGAGAATTACCATCATAATCATTAGTGGTACGCGAACGAACAAATGTCAAAGCAGTGTATAGGTAGATTTATGGTGATTGAAATGGCTGTGAAGTTATTGTCCTGGAATAAGAGAAAATGTATTATAATGATTTCTTGTTTGCGATGTCGTAATTGACAAGCAAATTAATCAACGTTGTCATTTAAGCAACAAAAACAAAACAAAAAAAAAAACAAGAGAGAATACATTTACAATATTTATACTAAGATCTAATCTTCTGTGCTGTTAATTAAAAACATATTGTTGATATTATGTCATAAATTAATTCGACCTGACAACGAAAATGTATGCAGGAGGATAAAACTACATTTAGAGCTCTTGTAGAATTTATTTTAGCAGACTAATGTTGGTCTTAAGATTTTAATAAATTTTAATTTGCTTCTGTTGAAAAATGAGATTTGTTGAGTTGTGCGATGACTTGGTATTTAAACTTCATGTTCGATCTTCCTTGTCAATTCGTACCTGGGGCCTGGGATTCGAGGATTCTCTTAGCTGAATCATAGTTATCTCTTCGCTCAATATGACCGATTCAAGTTAGCAGAAATGGTTTGACTTTCTGACTCTACATCTCGGTACAAATCTTTGCGGTCGTACTTTTTCCTTCATTCGCCCTCTTTGCACACAGCACTAAATATCTGTCGAAGAACCCCAGTATCAGTAATCTTTTTCTGCTTAGGTGTCACCAACTCTCAGGTCTCACCGGCAGTGGCGTAGCGTAGATTTTTGCCGCCCGGAGCAGAGCCAATTTTGCCGCCCCTAGCAATTTTTTTCTGGGCCTTTAATTTTGTTTGCTGTTTAAAAAAACATCAAAGTGAAACAGCTACTTAACTTACCTTGTTATAATTTAATTTTTTATTCACACATTAATTATATTTATTTATATTATATTATGTAGATAGAAATGTCTAATCGGGTGATGATTGCTGAAAAATAAAACCGGTTTTAAAAAAAAATCAACCCGCACTGCCTTTAATTATATATTATTATTATATATTATTATTATATATTATTATTATTCTTATAGTTATAGTAATAATTATTATACCTATAATATTTTTTTATTTCAATTATTGTTATACATACATAAGGAAATGAAGAAACAGAAATATTGGCCAAAGATTATTTTTAACTTAAACATATTTCACAACAGCCCATCAAAATTAAACAGTTCAAAACTGGTTTTATCTTTTAAAATATGAAATTGATTTGACACCAACGCGATGTACACCGTCTGATTTATTATTTAAAAATCGTTTTTTATATGAGGTATATGTATTAGGTATGTACATTTATGCATATAAAATTTTGAAAATATTAAAAAAAAATTGGTATGCCATTTTTTAGTACTTATTAATGCGGAGTTAAAGATTAATTTTGAAAAAAACTATCCACCCATTTTTGAAATATCGAATTTTCGAAATTTTTTTTTACAATAATATTATCGTAGATCGTATTTATGTTTGTCAACTCACACACAAATTTTGATCAAAATCGTAGGAGTCGTTTTTGAGAAAAATGAGATTTTCCATGCCGGTTTTTAAACTTTTGTATGGGAGGTACCGTTATTTTTGGTTATATGAAAATTTTTTATTTAAAATCTGCTAGATAATGTCAAGAAACTGTTGCGTACCACCAAGCTTAGTAAAAATCGACCATCGACGATTTTTGAAAATTTTGGTATAGAATACTTTTAAACTTTTAGAAAACATTCTCTGTTAAAAAAAATTATCAAAATCAGTGGAATCGTTTTTGAGAAAATCGAAAGTCAAAGAAATGGTTCTATGGGAGGTACCATTTATAACCATTTTTGGGATTTTTTTTTAATAAAATTGTAGCCTTTTTTTAAAAAAATTACTGAATTTTTTTAAAGTTGTGGGAACATTTTTGAGAAAAATAAGATTTTCATTTTTTGCTAAGAAAAATTGTACGACAGGAACCTACCGTTATTTTTGGTATTAAAATGCCCAAAAAACGCTAGGTACCAAGTTTAAAGAAAATCGACCGAGTCGTATAGGCTGCAGCCGAAAGGACAGACAGACAGAATTGCAAGACCTACTTTTTTCAACTTCGCTATCATCGTGATCATAGAGATTACGATGTCAACTTTGATCAAAATGTCGAGGTTGATTTTTTTACGAATCCATAACTTGCAATATATAGTTTTTTTTTTTTTTTTTTTAAATTCATTTTTATTTTTCATTTATCTTACAACTACTTAAAGCTAGACAAAAATTCATAAAAACTAGCCTAATTATCCAATAACTTAAAACTAACTTACAATATATAGTATCTACCTACCTATGTATACATAATCGCAAGTAAAAATCATTTAACTTTTATTGATTAATTTATTAATAAAATTTTTCTTGAAATCGTTTCTCTATTTTTAATAATACATAACTTATTAACTTTCGATTTCTCGGTAAAAAATAGAGAACTCAATTTTTTACAAAAAAATGAGAAAATGTTTCTTATGGAACTTAGGGTTCTTGAGATATGCAGAAAACACTCTTAATAAAGCCAAATCGGGGTTTCAACTCCGAAAAATCAATAGATTATTTCCGAGCCATCAGCTAGGTATTTCGTTTCATCAACTTACTTACTTTATGTAATCAATCCAAAGGGGTAAAATGAAAATCTTTTGCGCTTATATAGGTAAGGTAGGTACTGTACCCGTACACACAATTTTAAAAAAAAATTCACAACACGAAACACAGACAAGTTAAATGTTAAACTGCAACTAATTTTCTATTTAACTAGGATGTTTGTAAACTTTACTGCATTTTATAATAAAATAAAACAGAAAAAAATACAACTGACTAACACACCTTAGATAAAAGATACAGCAATATACGAATTCATGGACTCTTATGAGCCAACTCACATCGAATCAGTCGATGAAACGAAATGTTTTTGTTTTACTACCGCAGTAGTAAAATTTTGGAGCAGACTTATAAAAAAATAAACGAATTGAAAATTTCTGGAGTAGATTTAGATTTAGTAATTCAGAGTCAGAGTTGGTTGCAAAATTTATTAACAAATTCCCTTTCATGTGGTTTGGCTAGAGAAATTTTAAAATTTTCAGTGTGGAAAAAAATTATCGTAAAAAGCGGAGTAACGAAGTAGATCTATTTTCTTTCTTAAAATTGAAGTAAATTTACTCCGATTGGAGTAAGATTCGAACGCTGCTCATGAGTGGTAGTCGAAAAAAGGCAAACGAAAAAGCTTTGCACCAAGACAAACATATAATGAAACAATCATTTACTGTTCCAAATCAGAGTCGTTGTCGATCATTGTACTTCACACTTCCTTATGGCACAATACACATCTCAGACACAACATGACGATGACACAACAACAACCAAAAACAAGAGAAAGACGTGTATCATTGCCGACAGCAAAACCGTGGCGCGTATGTATGTATGTATTATGTACCTACGTCCTACGCACACACACGGAACTTTCAGCTCAAAAGGAAAAAATATATTTCCGAAAAGGACAGTATATTTTTTCACAATTAAAATTTGTTACAAAAGTAAGCTTACACTTAGCTTAGAAAAAATATAAAAACATAACATACAAAAACCATTTACATTAACGAATTTAGAAAAATTGCAGCAAAATGCCGCCCGGATATTTTGAAATTTGCCGCCCCCCAAGCAAAGTGCCGCCCAGGGCCTGTGCCCCCTTTGCCCCCGCCTCGCTACGCCACTGCTCACCGGTACCAGAAAGCAGGACTTGCATCATAAGTAATAATGCTGCTCCATTTCATTCATGGTTGATAATTTGAATTGATTGATTCTCTCTTAGGCATATCTTTTCCGCTCAATATTCTTTTCCCGCTGTTCTTGCGGGATATTGCTGCATATTCGCAGGTACTCTCTAATTCATTCGATAGTCAAGCTCTGAAATCTTATGAGTAACAACAAAGTCTTTAAGTCAAAAAACCGTTTCTTTTCAACTTTAGCACTGAAGTCTCTGAGCACAACCTTGCTCATAAAGCAGCTGCTTGATATAGGTTTTCAGCTTCATCGAGGATCTAAGAACTGTCACATTCCTTCCAGCAACCTGTCAACAACTGAAAATTCTAATTTACTTCAGCCTTAAATATGTCAAAGTAACTCCCTCAAAATGAAGACAAAGTAGTTCGGCGACTTTAAAGGAGGACCTTTTTGGCGCAGTGAATTTGAGTTTGAACTAAAAAATAAGATACAAAAAGCTTTAGATGTAAAGGAAACAGCATTAGCTGCATTCTCGAACATAGAGGTGCCCTTCTTCGTCAACACATCCCATGAGGCTGTGGGCAATGTTTTCGTTAGGAAATGCGTACCCGTCACCATAATCAGATTGATAAAAAAAATGCTAGGCATTAGAAATGCAGAGGCACAAGCAGGACAAAATGTAAAAAAAAACTAATAACAACAGAGGGCTGTCCTCAGGGTGGTATACTATCACCCTTGTTGTGAGTCTTGTAGTGGATGCAGTGTTAGAATCTTATCTACCAAGGTATATGCTGTATTAGTTTTACCGATGATAACGCTATAATTGCGATTAGTAAGTTTGAAGAAACCATTTGCTATATTATCCAAAGAGGACTAACAATTACAATTAGGGCTATCAATAAACCCAGCTAAGACGACAATCATACCATTTACCAGGTAAGGATTTCTATCACATATGAAACCTATCTAGTTATCTGGTGAAGTAATCGAAACGCAGGGGGAGGTAAAATAACTAGGAATTATTCTAGATAGAAAACTCTTGTGGATCCAAAGCGAACATCATCAGGTGGATTTACACTATATGATGGTAAGACCCATGATTACCTAAGGTGCGGCTCCATGGCACAAGAGAACCGAATTATCAACAACTAGGAAAACCTCAGCAAAAGTTCAAAGACTTGAAAGTATCTGTATTACGGGAGTAATTGTAACCTGTGCTACCGCAGCTAACCTCTATACGAGGTTATCAAAGCTGCGGCAATGGGAAGCAAATACCATCAAGTGGTACACTGGCGGATCGAGAACAAGCTAAGAACCAAACTTTCCATACTGATGGGGCAATCCACCAACATCTTCCAAGCAGAGGTAAATGCCATCAAGAACATTGCCATCATATCAGAAAGTTAAAGGGCACTCAAAGCACTAAGTTCATATACCATCGGCTCTAAGTTGGTGTGGGAGTGCATAAGCGGGCTGAATAAACTTGGCAAGCAGGGTTACACTTCACTGGGTACTTGGGTCACGTATGGGTGTTCATGAAAACGAGACAGGCTCCTTAGCAAAAATAGACGCACCAACCCCTTTTAACAGGGCCTGAGCTCTATTGCGTAATAGGAGAAAATGTCCTCAAAATCAAAAATTAACAAGAAGAGGAGGCAAACAGATCTAAAAATTGGAAAGAACTCCCAAAACTGAGGCAGGCAAAAATAAAGGGTGGTTAAATTTTAAGGGCCGATGTTGATTTTGAATAAAACACAATTAAGCTTTATGCCGTTAATGTGCCGAATTATCTCATCCTTTAGCTCTCGAATTGTTGCTGGCTTATCGACGTTCACCTTTTTTTTTAAATACATAAGCCCAAAGAAAGAAGTCCAACGGTGTCAAATCACATGATGTTGGCGGCCAATTCACATCGCCACCAGGTGAGATAACACGGCAATTGAACTTTTGTCGCACAAAAGAACCATTGTTTCGTTAGCTGTGTGGCAAGTGGCACCGTCCTGTTGAAACCACATATCGTCCACATTCATATCTACTAATTCGGGCCATAAAAAGTTCGTTATCATCTCACGATAGCGAACACCATTCACAGTAACTGCCTGACCGGCCTCATTTTGGAAAAAATACGGCCCGATGATGCCGCCAGCCCAAAAACCGCAAGAAACAGTCACTTTTTGTGGGTGCATTTGTTTTTCGACAATCACTCTGGGACAATACCAGATGGAAGAGAGCCTTTGTGAAAGTGCCGTAAATACTAAGATTTCTAAGAGCTATAGATATGGAGGAGGAACTGTTGCATGAACGAGCTCATTCATTTTTAAGTGGGTGCACAGGTCTCAGTGCAATACCCCCAAGCCCCAATACATAATTCATTTATTAATTGGTAGTAGTGAATTCAGTTTGACCTTTGATATCCTGAGAGAAACAGACCTGCAAAAACGAGGTCTATGGTCGCATAGGTCTAAGTTTCATAATGGTAGTCAATTTATTTGGAAAAATCTGAATTGTTAGTTCATAAGACATTGTAGATCCAATGTATTCCTCGATAAAAGATGACATTTTTATCTATCAGAACAGAAAGGAACTTCTCATGACAAGAGATACTATTGTCACTTCTTCGCAAGAGACGATACACCCCTGAGTTATAACGCTGTGAAAACTCCTAGTCTGATTTGATTTGATTCAGAAGGGCCGTCACGACTCTTTTTAATTGATTTCAGTAAATAAAGTAAAATCGGTTGCTAGGAATATATTTAAACGCTAGGCCAACGGCATTTATGATCTTCTCCTTGAATGGTAGGTATTTCTTCAAGGAATATCTTCCTGTAATACATATATCCATTCTAATAATGGTACCACCTTCTAGCCTTGGGAGGTAGGTTAAATCACCAGTACAATATTAAATGAGTTCTTGAAAGAACGTCACAAATCTTAAAGATCTGATCTTAAAGGGCTGTTCGTAACCGTTATAGTTCTATGTACATCCAACGGACATGAAATCTTCAACACGAATATGAAAATCGGAGAGTATTATCTTCAGCAAAACAATTTAATGGATAAGAAGTCTCAATTTTAAAAATGAGAAAGAGAGTCAGATATCAGATAAAAGTCTATTCAGCACTATTTATTTTGATTGGTTTGAAAAGTAATTACATTTAAGAAAAGACTGAAACCGAACTCTCGCATCTCGCATGTGTAAAGATTTGTTGCAATGTTCAGTGAAATATATCATCAGATCACCAGTGAAACTTTTGCTACGAGAGAGAATTTTGTTAAGCATTTCCATGACCTTTGAAGGTAGGAACGTAAGTGCCATCGTCCGTTAGTTAAAGGGTAAGGAAGATATTACTATTTTGGGGTTTGGATGGACAGATACAGTTGTTATTTTTGTGTTCGCCTCCCATGTGCATGAGTTTAAATTCTGATAAATATCTTTGTCCCCGATCGTCACTGTGCAATACACATTTCATCGATCACCCTTTCCTATCGATTAGTTGAAACTGTTGTGCTTAACTCTCCCAAAAGATATTAAAAAGTGTTTAGTTTGCCTATAGCTATATCTTTTGACAATTTTTGAAGTGGATCTCATTCCATAGATGATCGGGAAGATGAAAAATGTTGGTCTCGCAATTCTGTCTATCTGTTCGACTACGGCCTAAACAGCTCGGCCAATTTTCATAAAATTTAAATATCATTTTTGAATTCTTTTTTCTTTAAGACCAAAAATAACGGTACCTGCCAATTGAGTTTTTTCGAAATTTTAAATTTTAACGGATTCTAATGAATTTTTTCCTATAGAGGAAGAGAGTTTAACCTTTGCTATCACATTGAAAGAAAAATAAATAAAGCTAATTGTTCCTATGGTTATAAAAACATTGGCCTAAGCCTTATTTTACAAATAGTATGTAAGACCCCTTCTTGAGAACGCCAGTCAAGTATCATAGCACCCATTCCCTTAGAGTGCAATCTGAAGATTTATCCGTTTTGTTTTAAGTGGGGTCTCTTGGTATTTCCGACCTACATAACTATGAGCAAGGGCGTATTTACCCTAGGGCTAAAAGGGCTACAGCCCGGGGTGGCAAGGCTGCTAGGGGCGGCTTGCGCTTGGTCAATTTATAACATTTTTTTTTGAAGCGACTGAACTTTCAAAACTTACAAGCAAAAGGGCGCAAGGCGCCCCTAGCAATTGGCCAATTTATAATATTTTTTGAAGCGATTGAACTTTCAAAACATACAAGCAAAACGGCGCATGCCGCCCATAACAATTGTTTAATTTACAATATTTTTGAAGGATAAACAAAAAACAAAAAGATTTAAAAAAAAGCGATTTCTTGAGTTTTTCAAGCATAACAATTTTTTCAGTGCCGTGAGTGTCTGGCTGTGAGAGAGTTCACTGTAACATGTCACTCAATTTTTTCATCAGTTACTATTCTTAAGGCTCGGTCAAACAGAACGCGTTTTCAACGCCGCGTTAAGATTTTTTAACCCGACGGTAAGATTATTTTGACGCGACGTTGCAATCGCCGCGTTAGAGGGCGTCAAACAGATAGCTTTCAAGCTATTATTGCTTCTATTTGCTATTTTACGAAATTCCCGTAAAAGAAAAAGAATTTGGGTACATGCCAATTTACAAAAAAAGAGAAGAAATTGGCGAAAATCACTGGCTGTGCCGGGAGCTAGAGTCGCACATCTCGAAGGCCAACAAACAGAAGACCTATCAATGCGGCATTTATGATGAGAGACAAATTTGTCTCATATTTCAATAATAATAATTAAATATGTATGTAAGACAATGTTCTTATACGATTTATCACCCATATCGTATAGACATGGGTAATTTCTCACCAATTCAATTAATTTTTCCATCTTGAAAAAATTTAAAATTCTTTTGACTGCCGCAGCGTTAGAAATAATCTGTAATTTCACACAACGTCGCGTTTCACTGCCGCGTTGCAACGTCATGGTGAATTCAACGCGGCGTCAAAAACGCATTCAGTGTGACATGGGACATGTATTGCAATGTAATACAACGCTTCGTTTGAACGCGGCGTAAAAACGCGTTCTGTTTGACCGAGCCTTTATTCTTTATAAACGATTTTTTATAATGAAAATTCATAGTAAAAATATTTACACACCTGTACCTTTTCTTTGGAACAAATTCCAATGAAACGAAAACATTATCTAAAAAAAAACACTTGTTGCTATGTAGCTCTACAAAAATGGGCTAGAACGGATTTTAATTTTTTTTTCTAAGCCATCTACAAAAAGTCCCTTTTTATTAAAAAAAAATTTGCAAAAATCCATCAAACCGGATTCTAGACATAAGTTCACATACAAAAATATGGACTCTGGAGCCTTGTCGTTTTAAAGGCGTTTTATTAAAACGACTATCGGAATAAGGATGATTATTTTAAAAACTATTGGCGCAAAATTTTAATCAAATTTAGCATCATGCTATCTCTAACATTTTACTAAAGTTAAAATCGTCGAATACCTATTTTATCTTTTTAGTATCGTGCTCACTTGTCCCAATTGATGTCCCTTGAGACAGAAATATTGTCTTAATTTTGGTTCTATACTCAAGCAATTCAACATTGTATCAAAAAAAATTCAAGGTGTTGATACAGACGTTGAAACTGTGTCCAGGCTCTACAATGAACTCATATCGTTTGTGAGAGAAAAACGAGAATGCTTTGATGTTTTTGAAGAGATGGGAAAAAGTAAAAAATCTGAAAATTACAAAATGGACCAAAAAAGAATCGTCAAGATGAATAAACAAGATGATGAGTGTCGCGAATGGAGGTTCTTTTTTGTGGTCGTGAAAAATTCAATATAAATACCTTCATTCCTATTTGCGACCATTTATTGAGTGCGCTGAAGAGAATAAATTCATCCTATGAAGCAAAAACAAATGGTTTTATTTTTGTATCTAAGCTTGATCACATGTGTGAAGAAGCAATTCGAAAAAATGCAACCACTCTTTAGAAATTATACCCGGTTGATCTTGGGAAAGATTTTCAAGAAGAGTGTGTCTTACTTAAACATTTTCTGGAGCAAAACAACTCTGAAAATATGAGTTTAAGGCAGCTGAACCTTCATATAAGAGAAAAAAATTGAAGGAAGCATTTTTATATGCTGTGTAGAGCTGTGTGAATCGTTTATTTCAAATGATCGAATCGTTCAATAATCGATAACGAAAATGATTCCATCATTTGAATCGATCGATCATTCGAGCATTTTTATTTCACTCAAATGGTTCAATACTGTTCCGATTCGATTTTCATTTCGATTTCGTTGTAAGATTGAGTTGAGGCTTTCACAAAATACTCTATATTGTAAGCCATAAATTGCCAAATGACATCGAATGATGGCCACTATGTCCATTGAATAAAAAGATATAGAGATTTCATTTGTTGCTCTTTAAAAGATCAATTTTAGGACTAATAGTTACTGAATGACTTGGTACTATCGCATATGTAAGTCGAAATTTGTTACATATTCTATAAGTCTCATTACTAGTCCAATTTCCACAGTAAACATACCAGATCCTGGGCCCGTATCGCGTAAGAGTAAAGTGATTACTTAATTAATTGATTGTCGTTTTGACAATCGCTGTCTCTATATTTCTTTATTGATATGATAGAGACAGATATATTCAAAATGACAATAAAAAAATTGGCAATCAACTATCACCTTACGCGATTCCACCACTGACACCGCAAATAACACCAAATCGAATCGAGTAAATCATGCGGTTATTCGAGTTAACTGATATCAAAGATCGAGACTCATTGAAATGATTGAGATTGAAATAGAAAATCGAGAAACGAGATTCATCTAAATGATTGAGATTGGGATCGATTAAAATGAAAATTTGTGATTTCGATCATCAATATCGAATCGATCCTGATTGACACAGCTCTACTGCAGTGACGAATTGTAGTGCAGAAAGATCGTTTTCCGTATTGAAACGAGTAAACGAGTAAAAACCTATTTAAGGTCTCGCATTACCGCCTTAATAGTTTAGCTTTATTAAATATAGAAGCTGACGAACTGACAAAAAATTTAGATAACGAATCTATTGTTAATGAATTTTGAAATGAATATACACAAAAAAATTTAAAACATCAAATATTAAGCATTTTGTGTTTTTTTATTATTATTTTCATTGTTCTAAAGGGCGGCAAAATTTATCAGCCCGGGGCGCCAAATCCTTAAATACGTCTCTGACTATGAGGATCTGCTAAAATTCATTGAATTATACACACTTACTAAAAGTCGCTTAAATTCTTTTCGAACACCAACTTATTACTGGTTCCATTTATTTTGCCTCATAACTTGAATGAATTTCCCTTAATACTAACCCAAATAATGCAGATACACAATGCAAAGTATCCTTTTAATATGGCTAAAGGTGTAACATATCGGAATGTCTACAGAAAGAAGCTCAACAAAAAACCTTTAATGTACTTCTTCGACATGTTTAAAAATTCCTACTCATTCAAAATCTGGAATGTATTTGCTTTCATTATTTCAGCATTACTTTCAAAGATCAGAACAAAGGAATCAAATCTAAACCAATAAACAATGAAATCATCAAAACTTTCGACTACACACTAATGAGAAGAGAAGAAGACTTTCGTGTCATACCCCCGTATCTTTAGTGCATTTAGTTATATACGGATAGACGGTCTGGTCTCTTCTTTACAAAATGATTACCATTATGTGGCATGCCAGGCAACACTCAAATAGGCGGCAGAGAGGGTGTATTCATCAAGGCGTGTCCATATACTGGTATACCTAAGTAAAAGCGTTAACAACACCATTGTTGTATAACCCAAACCATGCTTCATTAAACTTAATTTTGCAGATCCATTGTGGACAAGCTAATAGCTTTCTCCATTAAAAATATCTTAAGCAGAAGAATTGCGCCTGCTGGTAATATCTTGACGGATAAAATCAATAAACTGGCACAATCCTAATTTGTTCGAGCATCGAAGATGAAAATGACCAAATAGACTTTAAGGAATCTTAAATAGGCTTTCTCGATATATGAAGCAAAAGTTTTTGGCTTCGCCTGGTCAACTCAGTTCACTCTCTCATTATTCCGCAAGCATCTCTGTGACCATTGAGGGCGATTAATGAGACTTCGATTTGTGTTTTTAGGGATAAAAAAGTTTTAAGTGCCTTTGCTTATTTTTATCGGATTTGTTCAGTGATTGGACGCTGGAGAGGAGCTGTTTGGGAAAGTTTTTTTCATGACCTTTCTGCCTTTTTTTGTATTCTGTTTTGGTCGAATAGAAACTTATATACTGAAAACAACAAATTAACTAAGTGTCCATCGAATCAAGTGGCATCGAATTATATTTAGTCTCCACCATTATAGTGTTGTCGTCATCTTTTGGAAAAGTTTAACATAAGCAATCGAATTTGAAGGCGCATAATTGCTTTTGTCTCGAAAAAGTAACACCTCATAGTCTGGAAGGTAGATTTGCCAAAAAAAAAAAAGCCCACAATATTGTTGGGCTAGCGTTGGGGATAGGAGGCATTAGTTTTGAATAGAAGTAAAGGGTTTTTCAATTTGGACATACTAACAATTTTCTGTTTTAAAACAAAAGTGCACACTTAATATTTTTGTATATGCCAATGACCAGGACTTGAGTGAAGGCTTGAATTTTTATCATGAAGAAGATCGAGAAACGCTTGGAAGTTATTAAAAATTACTAACGAATTTTCAAACTTTTCCAAATTTTCCTTCTACGTCAAGTTAATTGGAAAATTTCTTGCTAGATCTAAATAACTTAAGAAACGAAACTTTTTCCGATTGGGTTATTTGCTCATTTTTGGCTTAGTCAATAAGCAGACCACGGGCTTTATTTTCTTGGTGCCTGAATTCGATCAAATTCCCCTTGAAAAATATAATTTACATTACGTTCATGCTGTAAATTTTATTTGTGTTGATAATCATCGACTATAATATATTGCGTCTTAGAAGGCTACGACAGCATCCAAGATCCAACTGTGAGCCAAACTGTCGTACCTGGGCGAAACGCATTTGGACTAGAAGTCACAAAAAGCTTTCAATTGATCTAAGCAAAATATAAATTTATGTTCAGCGAAAAACTCACATGTGGTTAAAGAAATTCCAATGCTCCCAAAAAACTTGTACTTGTAACTTAAGTGCTTGAATCGTATCCGGATTAGTGGTATAACATCCGTACTTCAGGGTTCCCCACAAAAAAAAAAAAAAAAAGTCCAAAGGGGTTAAATCGCAGCTCCGAGGCGGCCAACTGAAATCGCCAAGACACGGCTGATAACACGATTTGGGAATTTGGTACGCAAGAGATCGATTGTGGAATGAGCTGTGTGGTATGGCGCGCCATCCTGCATAATTCATCGGTAGGCCAAGTCTTCAATTTCATTAAAAAATAAAATGCACGACTGGCTCGCACGAACTTGCTCCTATGTAAAAGACTAAGAATTTCAAAAATGAATGTTATTAGAGAAACTATTCATAAGCATAAAATTCATTTTTTAAATGACTAAAAAAAACTTCTTTAGCAGTTAAAGGTAAGAATTGGATGCCATGTGATTCAAGCAAATATAGATTTATGTAAGAACAAAAATTATAAGCCTTTGTAGTGGTTTCTTAAAAAATAAGGTTTTATATAAGAAAATTTTAAACCATTTTTAAGAAAGAATGTTGGTACGCCAATTTGAAGTTTTTATTATTGTATGAATAAAAATTAAATTTACAAAAAAAAATATTGAGCCGTTTTCAAGATATTGAATTTAAAAAAAAAAGCAAAAAATTGATTTTTTTTTTAAATTCAAAAAAATATTTTTCTTAAAGTTTTGAAATGCAATGTTTTTTAAACTTTTTAGAAGCTTCTCTCTACGAAATTTCATTAAAATCCCTTGTGCTGATATTGAGAAATTCAAAATTTTAAAAAATCGTTCTATGATACTCGTAGGTACAGTCAGTAATATCTTGTTTTCAAATTTTTGTTTTTTATTAAATTACAGATATTAAAAAATAATAGAAAGAAAAAACATTTAAGCGAAATTCTCGGAACCGTTTTCGAGAAAAACACGATTTTCGAAAACCATTTTTTAACATTTGTATGGAGGGTACCGTTATATTTAGGTAAAATGAATTTATTTTTCTCATATCTTGTTGATTATTTTTCCAAACTCTTAATTATAAGGTTGTAACGAAGCGTTCCATGCTCCTACCACTACTGAACACACTGGGTGATTTAATTCACCATGACTAAGCAGCCGCCGCCGCAGCACCGACCGACGACACCATACGACGCCGCAGCTACCAACGACACCAGTTACCTCGCTGAGATAAAGGGATTTTATACCTTGTCTTAATACAATATGCAGTCACTATAAGATCATGACGTCACAGTTGGTTGAACACATTGGGTGATTTACATTCAACCAGTATATAATTCACACTCAGGTTTTACGAAAAATATAACAAGAGGACCTCCTTTTGGGAAGGAAAGTCACTTGTTTGCTACGGTCGAAGCTGACGAGCTAGATTCTAGTTTACGAGTCATCTGAAATAGAGCTGTGCCAATCATTGATTGATTGGTTCAAGGATTCGGTCTTTTCAATCAATCGTTCTTTCAATCATTTTGTATCCATCAGTTTCGTTCCGAACGAGATATAGACCGACACGAAATGTTTTCAATCATTCATTCAACTACAATATTTTTTTCCAATCGTTTCGTTCAGACCGAGACCGAAACAATGTGAAAATGAAAGAAAGTTTGTTCACGCCATCTTCCATTGTATACAAAATGAGGAATATACATTCTGTTTCATGTCCATTCCTATTTGGTATTGTGAAATGATTGAGAACATGTTGAATGAACGAAACATAACTTTTTTTCGTTCGTTTCGTTCATCGGTTTCAGTGGCAAGAGATTGACATTAGGATTGATTGATTCGGTCTACTTTGATTGCAATCAATCAATCTTTTTGGTGAACGGGTCACGAAGACCAAATCAATCGCGGTTGACACAGCTCTAATCTGAAATTGTCCGGCTATTTCGTTCCATCAGTTTGGTTCGAAGAATAAAACGTCCTTGTGCCTACCAGCGGCCTTAAACTGTTGATCTTGTGCCTACCAGCGGCCTTAAACTGTTGATCTTGTGCCTACCAGCGGCCTAAAACTGTTGATCTTGTGCCTACCAGCGGCCTAAAACTGTTGATCTTGTGCCTACCAGCGGCCTAAAACTGTTGATCTTGTGCCTACCAGCGGCCTTAAACTGTTGATCTTGTGCCTACCAGCGGGGTTAAACTGTTGATCTTGTGCCTACCAGCGGCCTTAAACTGTTGATCTTGTGCCTACCAGCGGCCTTAAACTGTTGATCTTGTGCCTACCAGCGGCCTTAAACTGTTGATCTTGTGCCTAGCAGCGGCCTTAAACTGTTGAACTTGTGCCTACCAGCGGCCTAAAACTGTTGATCTTGTGCCTACCAGCGGCCTTAAACTGTTGATCTTGTAAGCGCCAGGAGCGTAGTCCGTAGCCCGTTTTTATAAAAAAAAGTGGCCCGATACCGAATGCCAGTTAAAGGAGAAACCAGATGCCAGAATAAAGCTCTTTAAAGGAAGCCAGCAGGACCCGATACCAGGAGAGTAACCGATGTTTACCAGATACACCAGGCAGGGTGTAATTAATTGAAATCAAGAAATATTTAAGTTTTTATATGAAGTTAAGATTTGTTTTTAATAAAGATTTTGTATAAGGTTCTAAAGATCTTCCTACTGAAGTTTCGTGTTTTTCTTCAGAACGACCCTGGAAATCCGGCGAGCAAAACCTCGAGCATTGGGTTTTCGAAATATTGTTTTTTCAAAAAAAAAAAATTTTAAAGTTTTTTTAAAAATCAAAAAAAAAATTTTTGGAAAATTTGAATACACAATAATATTCAAACTGCTGGGAAGCTTTAGCATAAAAAAATGATCAAAATCGGTGGTACCGTTTTTGATAAAATCAAAAACAAAAAAAAATGGTCCCAAGAGGGTACCAACACTACTCATTTTTTGGAAATTTTTTTTCAACCATTACCTACATATGTTTAATTAAATTAAATTTTTTGATTTTTTTTTTTTTTTTAAATCGTTGGGATAGATTTTGAGAAAAAAAAATATTTATAAAATTTCGAAAAAAATCGTATGGCAGGTACCGTTATTTTTGGTCTTAAAAAATCAAATCAAAAAACGTCCGGGGGTAAAAAATTAAAACCCATATCTACCAAGTTTGAAGAAAATCGGCCGAACCGTTTAGCTGTAATCGAACAGACAGACAGACAGACAGAATTGCGAGACCCACTTTTTTCGTCTCCGCTATCATCGTAATGTCAACTTTGATCAAAATCTCGAGTTCGATTTTTTTTACGAATGCATAACTTGCCTTATAGTACCTATAAGTCGCAAGTAAAAAGTCGGTTAACATGGCTCCGTAACACCCACCGTTCACCGAAACGTTTTTCGCAGGCTTATTTCCGAAGAAAAAATGGTCCAACCACTTCACAATTCGCACCAAACTGTCATTCTCCGGGATACATTGGGTTCTAAACAATAACTTGGGGATTTTCCGAGCCCAGGAAATTTCGTTTATTAAAGTAGCCGCCGAGATGACTATGCACCTCGTCAAAAAAGATTTTTTTCGCCCAAAATCGTTGTCCAATTCAAGCTACTTTAAAGCCCAAATTGCGAAGCGATAACGAAGCGGATGGTCATGCGCCCTCAACTGCCGAGTCAATTGGACCTTTTTAGCGAATAATCCGAGATCTTTATGCGGAATTCGAAAATTCGACAAATGATTATAGGTTATTGCCATTGTAAAATTTTCCTCCACAAAACCTGTTTTTTTTTTTTTTCATTTTATTTTTTCATTTTATTTTTTGTTTCCTATCGTTCTTTCCTATCTTTACCTATACAGGAGGCGTGTCCTACAATATACGTACTGGGTAACAGCTGGCAACCATAAGGCATCGCTTCACTAGTATATTGAAAGAACAAAAATCGATGTTACTTCTTCTTAAAGTGGGAGAGCGATCCACCATCCTCATAGCTGACACACTGACGATCTGCTCAAATCCAATCCCACAAAGAAGAACGGACAGCGCACGTTGTCTCAGGCTAAAGTAGTTCAAGCTCACTTTATTTATGGATATAAACGTTCTATCGTATACATATATGTGAAATCAAAACCAAAAATAAGAAAACTGTGCCAGTTGTACGAGTACTTGAAAATAACAAAATTCAAGTCAAGAAAAACTTGAAAGTGTAACAGAAAGGAAAATAAGATGAACGACTTGATCTCCATTTCTTCTCTAAGGATTCACCGAAGAACATTAATAACCGAGAAAATCCCTTAGTTTAGGCTGTAGTTCGAGGTACACAGATATACAGGGTGATTGGCATAAGGTGTGACAAAAAGCTAGGGCGTGTAGGTTGGACTTAGACAAGAAAAAAATCGTATGGGAGGGGGGGTCTATTTCCCCCCGTTTAGGCGGGAGGGGCAATTTAAGAAAAAAATCACTTAAAACAGAAAAAAAAATATTAGGAAATAACGGTGATACCTACAGAGTAATGCTATGGCATTTTGAAAAGCCAGAAATACATTCTTTAATTTTGTTTTCAAATAAAGTTGTTCGAGTGAATAGTTTTTGAAAAATTAATTTTCAAAATCAAAATTTTGGAAAAAAAAAATGAAAATTTTTTTTTAAACAGTTTTTTTCAAAATTTTACGTAATTAAGTATTATTTTTTTATTCAATATTCAATGCTCTTATTAATTTTTGATCAAACACAAAAAACCGGATGTCAAAATGTTTTGTAGTTTTTGAGAAAATCAAAAATAACAAAAACTACTTTTGTTCTAAGAAAAGCCTTTTATTTTAGTTTTTACGATTTTGGATTCTTAGGTGAATTTACGATTGAAAGGATTTACTTTCTTTTTACTATTTTTTTAATTATCGGTCTTGTAAGCATATGTGACAAAGTACTGGATTAACCATATTTCACTTATTTTTTCATTGAAAACACCTGCGTGAGAGCATTGGATTAATATTGACCTGTGAATGTTTTTTAAATAATGCAACGTTACACGCCCTAACTAGTGACAGAAAAATGCAATTGCGAAATAAGAACAAAAATCTTCCTGAATCTTGAAATCAATTAAAATAAGAAATACATGCATATTTAGATAAAATACATAATTGCTGTTTATTTAAATTTTTAACTAAAGCTGATTACAAACAATTTTCGATATGATCCCCATTTTGCAGAAGGCAAAGATTATAGCGCCTTCTTATTGCTGCACATAAATTTATACTTGATAAATTTTCCTGTAATTTGACTCCAGCCACTTCAATCCGTTATTTCAGTTGTTCCAAAGATTCTATTTCCACTTCGTACACATAGTTCTTCATGAATCCTCAAGCATAAAAATCTAACGGAGTTAAATCTGGCGATCTAGGCGGCCATTCTATTGGACCTCCTCTTCCAATCCAATGGTCACTAAAATGTTCATCAAGCCAGTTCCTTACAGTGCGGCTGTAGTGTGCTGGAGCTCCATCTTGCTGCTAGATTAAATTATCTGCTATGGCCAAGGGAACGTTGTCATTCAAATCGAGCAGAAGGTCTCGTAGTCACTACGAAATGGGGATCATATCGAAAATTTTTTTTGTAATAAGCTTTAGTTAAAAAATAGTTAAAAATTTAAATAAACAGTAATTACGTATTTTATCTAAATATGCATGTATTTCTTATTTTAATTGATTTCAAGATTCAGGAAGATTTTTGTTCTTATTTCGCAATTGCATTTTTCTGTCACTAGTTAGGGCGTGTAACGTTGCATTATTTAAAAAACATTCGCAGGTCAATATTAATCCAATGCTCTCACGCAGGTGTTTTCAATGAAAAAATGTGTGAAATATGCGGTTAATCCAGTACTTTGTCACATTATTGTATGCTTATAAGACCGATAATTAAAAAAGTAGTAAAAAGAAAGTAAATCCTTTCAATCGTAAATTCACCTAAGAATCCAAAAACATAAAAACTAAAATAAAAGGCTTTTCTTAGAACAAAAGTAGTTTTTGTTATTTTTGATTTTCTCAAACACTACAAAACATTTTGACATCCGGTTTTTTGTGTTTGATCAAAAATTAATAAGAGCATTGAATATTGAATAAAAACATAATACTTAATTACGTAAAATTTTGAAAAAAAAACTGTTTAAAAAAAAATTTTTATTTTTTTTTTCCAAAATTTTGATTTTGAAAATTAATTTTTCAAAAACTATTCACTCGAACAACTTTATTTGAAAACAAAATTAAAGAATGTATTTCTGGCTTTTCAAAATGTTATAGCATTACTCTGTAGATATCACCGTTATTTTCTAATAATTTTTTTTCTGTTTTAAGTGATTTTTTTCTTAAATTACCCCTCCCGCCTAAACGGGGGGAAATAGACCCCCCTCCCATACGATTTTTTTCTTGTCTAAGTCCAACCTACACGCCCTAGCTTTTTGTCACACCTTATGCCAATCACCCTGTATAAACAGACATACTCGTACAATGCATGCATACGGAATTTCCGGACCCACTTTATTCGTGTTCTCTATCATCGTAATGTAAACTGTGATCAAAATCTCGAGTTTTGTTTATTTTAATATTTTGTATGTTTTAAAATACATACAATGTTTTTCAAACTTTTGAGAAACTCGTCTATTAAAAATGTCATTGAAACCCTTTTTGCCGATAATGAGAAATTCAAAATTTGAAAAAATAGTTCTATGGTAGGTAAAGTAAGTAATATCTCAATTTCAAAAATTTCTTTATTGAATTATAGATTATAAAAATTAATGGAAAACATAAAAATTCATCAAAATTCTAGGTACCGTTTTCGGGAAAAATACGATTTGTTTCTCACGACTTATAGATTTATTAAAAAAAAAATCGAGTAGTGAGTTTTGAAAAAAAATAAAATTTTTTTAAAAGTCAAAAAAATTAGATTTTTTGAGAATTTAATTTCAAAATACCATCCAAACTTTTGGTGAGCTTAAGTATAAAAAAACTACCAATACCGGTTGTACCGTTTTTGAGAAAATCAAAAACATAAAAATGGTTTGACCAATACTATGTTACTATTTTTGGGGTTTGCCAGTACCCAACTAAGATTTGGCGCAGTATTATTTTTAAAGAACAAAAAAAAAAGGCAACTTAGTGCAACTTTATATAATTTTCTTCAGCCATTTTGATAACTTCTTCGGAGAAAAGGCCGATTCTAGCTTTTGGATCTATTAGAATCGGGCGTACCGAAAACAGATTGTCCGTTATTAATCACAAAACAGTTTGTTGTCAAACAACACATTCGATGTAGCATTATATCGGACTCCAGGTTGGTCCCCTTCATCCAGTTATACATATTTTTAGCCTTATAAAACTTATAGAAGAAGCAAGTTTCTGGATATTTAGTACCTCTTCAAAAAATGGTTATACCAGCCAGGTTGTCAAGATATTTGGACATTGTTGTAACTGAGACGCCTGCTTTTGCTGGAATTATGTCTTAGGACGTTCGGTGGGTTATATTGTCTCTGTGGCTTTTTAAAAATGCGTTGGCCACCCAGTGGCGTAGATAAAGGGGGATCAGGGGTATATATCCCCCCATTGGGATCGATAATTGTTCAACATAACCAGTCATGAAACAAATAAGTTAAAGAAATGCACTCTGAAATTTTTTTTTACGTCGCTCACTAATTGATAAAATAGGTAAACGTGCACGAAAAAGCGCTTCCATCCAGCTATTTTATTAAAGATATTAGCTACACTGCCGGTTTCAACGTTAACTCCCGAAAGAACTTTCTCCAGTCAGTAAAGAGAATAAAAACAATACAAAGAAGCATGACCAACAAAGTGAGATTATTAAAAATATGTCTATTTTAATAACAGTGTGATAAGCTTTGGATGTTTACTTATTTGCAGGATCGTTTGAATGGCTTGGCTGCTCTAGCTATTCATCGCGAAATACCTATACTAGCAGACGAGATTATAAGTGTTTTGTCTAAAAAGAAGAGAAAACTGGATTTTATTTTGTGATTTATTTTTTAAATTAATATTATTTTACTTACTACAGTGCCTAACATAAGTATAACCGCACCTGTAAAAATGCGTTTTGTAGAAAATTAAAATGGGAATGACACCCTACTATTTTTTATTGAATGGCATCACTAATTAAGTAAATTGAGAAGAAAAAAAAGTTCCGTTAGTTTCTCTTCTGGTGGTTAAAAATTAAAACAGATTTTTTTTTGTATTGCAAAAGTATAACCGCTTTTTTATTTTGATCTGTTGTTTTTTTTTATTTTAAGTAAATTTTTTTCGGCTAAATTAGTAGAGGACATTGCTGCCCCTATTTTCGACCAATCTAAAAATTGTTTTTGACATACTGTTGACAAGGTTATTTAATATGGAATCGTCTATACAGTTCCATTCTTCTACAATCGCCTCTCGCAGCTCAGCAACACTGTATAATTGCCTATTATGGGCATAAATTTTGCGGATCAAAATTCCCCAAAGATTTTCAATAGGCTTACAAATTATCCTGAAGCACCTGTAGTCCAGTCAAAGCTTCATGAAAAAGGGCCTGACCTTGCGCGCAGAGGCATGGTCAATTATTTTTTCATGGATCGATAGGTGCTTATGAGAAAAGCTTAAAACCAAATTTGCACCACATGACAACTTTTTTTACCAAAGTTATTGGTAAAAATGTGTTTTGTGTCATTTTTTGGTCATTTGCGAATATCTCGGCTCTACTATCTCGTACAAACAAAACTTAAACATTCATTTATTCCTAATAACATTATCTATTATGTTCTAAAAAAAAGAATTTGTTTAAACAAATGAAAAAAAAGTTATAGTAAGTTAAACAAATTTTTTGTTGTTTAAAAATCACATTTTCGTGATTATTAAGAAAAAAGCTGATTTAACGATGAAATTTTTATTTTTTATTATTAAAGTTCTGGTAATTCCCTACAATTTAAAAAAAAAGTGAACACTCTACGATGAACGAAAGCTGAGTAATAAATTATTGAACATAGGTAAGTCAGCGCACCCACGCATTTTATGATTTTATGTTTTAATTAATATCTCAGCCCCACTATGTCGCAAAGTGAAAATAAAAAACTGTATTGCTAATAACAATATTTTCTATTAACTTTCATTTAATTTAATATGTTTGAGCAAAAATATAAAAAGTAACCTTTGGTTTCAACGTTTTTTTTCTTGTTTTTAATACCTTTTTTTCATAGTTATTGAGAAAAAAACTGTATTTCACGGTAAATACTTTTCAGTTTTGGATTTTTGTCTTAAAGTCCTGCTAATTTTCTTCAAATTAAAAAAAAAATTAGTCCATTACAACAGACGGGAGCCAAGATATTCATGATTTAAAAACTTAAGAAAGCTTACAATTTAGTATTTTAACCTTGTAGCTTGTAATTTTGGTGTCGCCAGCAACAAGAAGCAACAAATATGTGTAAGAATGTGTGGGGTGTTTGAAGGATACCAATATAGTCTTGCGACATACTGGGGCTGAGATATTAATTAAAACATAAAATCATAAAATGCGTGGGTGCGCTGACTTACCTATGTTCAATAATTTATTACTCAGCTTTCGTTCATCGTAGAGTGTTCACTTTTTTTTTAAATTGTAGGGAATTACCAGAACTTTAATAATAAAAAATAAAAATTTCATCGTTAAATGAGCTTTTTTCTTAATAATCACGAAAAAGTGATTTTTAAACAACAAAAAATTTGTTTAACTTACTATAACTTTTTTTTCATTTGTTTAAACAAATTCTTTTTTTTAGAACATAATAGATAATGTTATTAGGAATAAATGAATGTTTAAGTTTTGTTTGTACGAGATAGTAGAGCCGAGATATTTGCAAATGACCAAAAAATGACACAAAACACATTTTTACCAATAACTTTGGTAAAAAAAGTTGTCATGTGGTGCAAATTTGGTTTTAAGCTTTTCTCATAAGCACCTATCGATCCATGAAAAAAAAATTGACCATGCCTCTGCGCGCAAGGTCAAATGACGCTTTGACTGGACTACTGGGTGCAAGCTGAACTGTTCATCTTTGCAGAGTTGAAGGCAAGTGCAACCTTACCACGGTCGCAGAAGGCCCCCCAAACCTTACAACTGCCACCGCCAAAGTTCCTCTTGAAAACAAACCTTTTTCCTTTCTCAGATCGTGCCAATATCCGTTAAAACCACCTGACCCATCAAGATTAAACTTTTTTTCGCCACTGAAAATAATCTAAAAAAAACATTAATTGAATTATGCCATTTGGAATAATAAGAGTTAAGTGTAAATTAAGGGAATGTTACTTATGGTTTTCCAATTCCGTTTCATGTTTTACTGGGCAAATTCTTACTTTTTTTTTAGACTGTTGTCAAATTTGGAGCTGGCATCATTTTGCACCGAACAATCACTTTACTGCTTTTTAAGGCACGAAAACCGTTGAAACCGAAATTCCTAAGCCCAATTCGTCACGAACGTCTGGCAAAGAATGTGCCGAAGTGGATGCAGCATTTATTAAACGCCTCTTATCTCGACGTGTCAGCTTCTGCAGATGCCCGGGTCTTATTTTCGTCTCATAAGATTCTGGATCTTGTAAGAAATTTCGGACGACACGATCGGATCTTTAAATTTTCCTACCAATAGTCCTTAAGCTTAGGCCAGTTAACCGAAAAGCTTGAATTTTGACTTTTTCCGTATCGCTTAAATGTTTACCACGCGGCATTGTTGCTTGTCATTTCGAAGCACATAACTGAATGAAGCTTCAGAGAGGTTTGCATTGTGCGGTTATACTTTTGCAATATATAAAAATCTGCTTTTAATCTTTAAACACCAGAAGAGAAAATAACGGAACTTTTTTTCTTCTCAATTTACTTGATTAGTGATGTTATTTAATAAAAAAAATAGTAAAGTGTCATTCCCATTTTAATTTTCTACAAAACGCATTTTTACAGGTGCGGTTATACTTATGCAAGGCACTGTATATCAATATTTATTCTAGTTCATATTCAAATTAATGCGTATAATATATTATCTTTAAAAAATATAATTTTTTATGGCATACATAATGAATTCAATGAAGTCTTGTTATTTGTTTTTTTTTTTTAATTATTAAAACTTAAAAAAAATGAGCTAACTAGATCTATCCCCCCCCCCCCCCCCCCATAGCGAAAAGCTATCTACGCCACTGTGGCCACCCTTTGTTTGGAAAATTGTTGTTAAATTTTGACGCACAATTGTTTTTTTTTTTTTGATCCAATAAGCCCTTGGTAATATTGCGAAAATCAAGAATTAATGATGGAATTTACCAGTCAATATTTAAGCAGCCTAAGTCACCCTTATTCTAATAGCATGTCAATATTACTCTATTATTTGCCATTTCACATAAAAAAAAATAATTAATATAAATTGTTTACAAAACTACAATATAGATAATTCAATTTACATAATAATGCATTTGTCAAAAGAAGAAACTTGCAACTTGTAGATCCCTTGCAACATTTTGTAGTATTAATTTTTCCAAATATCCCTGAAAAATATTTCGTTAATTGCTTATAGAGTCGACTCCCTCTAAGTCGAACTTTCACGGGATATCAAAACTAGTTCGAGTTAGAGGGAGTTTTAGAAAAATTCGAGATAGAGAGAGTTTTTTTTAATGATTTATTGAATTAAATAACAAGTAAAATAAATAAATAAACCTAAGCTTCTTGCTTTTATCGCTCATTAATCTATAATTATTTATTATAAAAAAATATTTTTTCAATTTAATTATTTAAAAAAAAATTGTAATTTTAGAGACCACAGTCGCCGTGTCATCAGTGATCGCCTTTTTAAAAAAAGATTCTATTTTAAAAAGCAATTATTTTGAATTTCTTTTTTCATTTCAATTGCAGATTGCAATGTACCAATTGCATTTTCAATTTAATTTTTCTCTGGTATTTCAAAGTCTATTATTTTAGCTTCATCTTCTTCTTCAGCTCCATTTTCACCGTCATTAGTATCATCAGCATCTGCTTCCAAAATTGACTCGTTATCAGGTATTTTAGTGGCTACGATGCCGTCATCGACTTCAGCATAGTCCTTTTAATGTACGCCTTCAACATTATAATGAGCTTCTGTTAGCCTTTCCCAGATTATCTCGATTTCTTGGGTGTCTTCGTTTTTACATCTAAGTAAGTTAAGTGGAATATCATCTTCGTCATCTCACGTCTCAGACTTAAATTCGGCCTTTTTAAAACAATTTTCAATTGTCAATGAAGTAACGTCCACATGCCTTTAGGATTTCGCGCACACAATCGAGAAGTGATATTTTATATTGCTCTTTGTTGGTTTCCCAAACCCTTAAGATCTTGGTGAGAAGACGGCGATTATAGTGTACTTTCAAATTTTGTACGAGTATTATACCCATTTCCATTGGCTGAACTATTGAGGTCATATTGGGGGGGGGGGGGGGGGGGGATACTCAAGCTTTATAAACTTTAATTTATCCTTAACTTGTTTTGGTGAGCTGGGCAGTTATCGATAATGAATAATACTTTGCGCTTTGGTCTTCCAAATTTAGAATTAAGTTTCAAAAGCCAACTTGTGAAAAGGTCTGATGTCATCCAAGAACGATGGTTTGCTATTGCTACATAGTCCACCGGCAAAGTTTTAATTTTATTGAAGCAACGAGGATTTTTGCTTTTCCGACGACCTCTGAGATCTGTTGTTTTACTGCTTTCAAATAAAGCACAAAATGTTTTGAAGTTGGAATGGAATGGATCCCACCAACAAATGCTTTTTTTATTGCCTTGCAATTTTTTTTTGGAATATCTTTTTAGGAAGCAGCACACTGACATGACGGTGACGGTGCAGGCGATGCAACATAGAGAATCAAAGAGTTCGAGTGTGTGCTTTTAATAAGAATTACAAACAACGAGTTGCGATTTGAGAGATTTTTTTTGATTTTTTTTTTCGGCAAAAGAAAAAAATTCGACTTAGAGGGAAAGAAAATAGGTCAATAATCAAGAGAATGTGTTCGAGTTAGAGGGAACTTCGACTTAGAGGATAGTTTTTGTATGGAAAATTGAGGGGAATGCAAAAATACGACTAAAAAGTTCGAGTTAGAGGGAACTTCGACTTAGAGGGAGTTCGACTTAAAGGGAGTCGACTGTATTTTAATTTTCATATACAATAATATATTGTGATAAATTCTATTTTCATTCATCATTCAGAAATTTGAAATACATAGATTAGAAAAGCCAAAGTCACCCAAACAAGCCTAACAGTTCGGGTACACTAAAACCGAATCATCTGCCGATATCGGGTTAGAGCCACGTTTGCCAGTTTGGTCATTTATGACCAAATCTGGTAATTATTTTTGCACTTGGTCACATGGTCATTTTTTATTCCATTTGGTCATTTTTCAACGAATTGAAAAAAAAAACTTTTTTTTTACTTTTTATGTTCTTAAAAATGAAATGTATACCAAAAGCAGTTTTATAAGCGTATAATGTAAACAGTGCATTAATGCGTTTAATTGAACAACAATACCCCAGCACGATCACTGAATGCACAAAAACTGAATGCGTTCATTTCCATCCCTTGGGAATTTAATGATAGATAGCTGCAAAACTTAAAATTGTGCGTTAATTTTGTGCAACGTTGCTTCTTCATTGGGTAAAAATAAAATATACTATTTGAAAATTTAATTGATGGTCTTTCAACTGACGAGGCTAGTATTATGGATAGTGAGGTTAATGACCATCAAGCCAAATTGAAAAGCAATGTCATTTTCTTAATTGCACTTGCCATTCGCCGCATCTTCGCTTTGCATATTATTGCAAAAAATTTCTAGTGAATTTAAAAAAAAAGGTGTCGCAACCTAATACATACATTTTACTTGCGATATACGTACTATAGGGCAAGTTCTGCATTTGGAAAAAAAATCTAACTCGAGATTTTGATCACAGTTGACATTACGATGATAGCGAAGACGAATAAAGTGGGTCCGGCAATTCCGTCTGTCTGTCTGTATGTCTGTACCTCGATCTAGAGCCTAAGCCACTGGACCTATTTTCTTCAAACTCGGTAATTATGGGTCTTCGGTGATTCCCTAGAGGGGAAATTGAAATTTTTTTAGCTCTAAAACTAACGGTACCCGCCATACACCCGTAATGCAAAATCTTATTTATCTCGAAAACGGCTCTAACGATTTTGATAAAAAAAAATTAGGTGTGATATTATGGACATGAACTACGTTTTAGTAAAAAAAAATTGCGGCAAAATGTTATTAACGGTACCTGTCATAGAACCTTTTTTTTGATTTTCGACTTTCTCATTAACGGCTCTAACGATTTTAACCAAATATTTTTAGCAGGAGTCCCCCAAAGTTCAAAATAATATTGTATATAAAAATATTCGAAAAATTGTTTGTTGGGTTTTTTTGAAAAAAAAACTTTTTTTGAAAAACCTATGAACGATTATTTTTTGAAATTGTTTCCTAAAATCAATATTATTAAATACTTAAAATTCGCATCCCACATTTTTTTCTTGAAAAATTTTAAAGAAATTTCTTATATAAAAAATTTATTTATTTAATAATAAAACGATTTTTTAAAGTTTGTTTGCATAAATTCATACTTTTCTAGAAATCAGACGGCAATTTCATTTTAAATTTATGTTTTATATTTATAAAATGTATCTTAAATTCCAAAGTACTTTTACATAAGAGCAAGTTCGTGCGATCCAGTCGTGCATTTTATTTGTTTATAGTGCCGAGGGCATCAACCAATTTAAAGAATTTGTAAAAATATTGCGCAGTCCCACCGCACAAAATATTGAGTAATTTGCGAGCGAAAATTTTGCGAATTAAGTTTAATAAAAACTAAATTAAGAATTGGACTCAATTTTGAAACCATTAATAAATGCTCGCCAAAGAGCCTGAAGATAAGAAACTAGTAATGGTTATTGGTCTGCAAAAAAATTGTTTTAAAATAGCATTTTTGAAAACATATATTTATTTTTATAGTTAATAAGTGGCAATAATTGATCTTCGTGCATTACTATAAAACAATTTGCTTACTTTTAAGTAGATTACTAACTCTTTCTTAATTTTAAACATTTTCTAACCAGTATAGTGCTAAGGCTATTTTTTAATAAATTTCTACTAAACACTAAAGTAATGGCAGTTCATGCAAAAAAACTAAACAAACAGACCTGTTTTGATGAAGTTAGCACGATACTAAAAAATAAAATAGGTATTTAATAAAAGGGTAGAGAAAGTATGATGCTAAATTGATTAAAATTTGCAAAATCGTTGGTTCATACTAAAACAGCCTTAAAATCGTACTAATTCAACTTAAAATTTTGCGCAATCGTGATCTTATTTCAAATAGCTGTGAGAAGTTAATACATATTAATATTTAATATTTTGTACCTGATTTTTTATGTTTTTGTTTTTAATAATTAAAAAAAAGCAAGCTGTATACATAAGAATATATGCTCCAAAAAATGTGATGAATTAATTGTTCTGTGTTTTGTTTGTTTGTGTTTCTTTGTTTTATTTTAGTAATTTTTAGCTACATTTGGTCATTTTTATTTTCAACTTTGGACACAATTTTTTTTTTTAAGTGGCAACCGTGGTCAGAGCCTCAGAGCAGAGCTATTCGGTTGACTGTCTCGGACGTTCCTCTGCAAACACTCCTTTCGTTCTCGGATGGTGCCGGCTTGGAGCCTGACTGTGAACCTTGAATATGAAAGTAGTAATTTTTTTCAATGGAAGATTTCTTATTGTCTGCAACAGTCAGTTCCATCTCTGATGAAATTTTGGCCCATAGTCGTTTAGCAATGTATCAGAGAGGTGCCCTGTTATAAATGGAATTAATTGAACCGCTGAGAAGAAAAAGGAAAACATTCCACTAATCATAGTTTTTAGAAATCAAAGAAAACTGTTTATTTCTGAAACTGAAAGTTATTCTTCAAAACATTCTGAAGGACAAATGTAAAGCTAGTAAAGAAGAGTGACAAACTAAACAATTGAAATTAAAAACTTTAAGGCCTGGCTCAATAATTCCTGTTAAAGTGTGTGGAATGTTTTCCTTTTTCCACTAATTGAAAAAAAATCAAATAAATTATTTTAAATTACCTAAGTTTTTTTTAATCAAATATAAATAATGGTTACAAAACATTTTATTTATTCAATATTAAATAATTATGCAAAATTCTAAACAATATTTTAATAATAATTCAAGGGAATAAAAATAAACAGCACGACTGGATCGCACGAACTTGCTCTTATGTAAAAGTACTTTGGAATTTAAAATACATTTTATAAATATAAAACATAAATTTAATGAGATAAAAATGTTCAAATGTAAGGAATTTCCGTCCGATTAATCCTCTAAATATTAAAGTAATTTTTTATATAACAAATTTCCTTAAAATTTTTCGAGAACAAAATTTGGGACGTCAAATTTTAAGTATTTATCAGTATAGATTTTAGAAATAGTTTTAAAAAATAATCGTTCACACGTTTTATAGATATTGGTTTTTCAAAAAAAACTTGAATTTTTTTTTTAAATTCCAATATTATTTTAAACTTAAGGGGCTCCTGCTAAAATTTTTTGGTTAAAATCGTTAGAGCCGTCCACTTTATTCGTCTTCGCTATCATCGTAATGTCACCTTTGATGAAGATCTCGAGTTCGATTTTTTTTTTAAATGCAGAACTTGCCCTATAGTACCTATATAGCAAGTAAAAAGATCATTATAGACGAAAAAAAATTAGCCATTGTCTTCATCGCTATTCGCAGTGTCCGATGTAGGCCATTTAATTTCCTCCGGGATATAGTGAACGATTTTCGAAATATCGTTCATCTTTTTTTTGTTGATTGGAATTTTTCTATCATAAGCCTCTGTAGAAGGGAGCTCGATCACATCCACTTTTTTAAGGCGAAAAACAATCATATCTGCGAACAACTTGCTTTATGACAGAAAAGTTCCTGTCACAGGGGAGGAAACTATGTCCTCGGACTGGGTAATATTGTTGAATGACTTTTATGTCATTTTCCATTGGTCGTCCAGAAGCGTTTGGAAGCGTCCAGAAGTCTTCTCAAACCATTCCATTGGGAAAAAATACTCTTCTGAGAAGAGAATTTCGCTTCTCGATTTCAAGTCAGAATCCACTCAAGAAGCACTAATACTCATACCCAAATGTCAAAAGCAACTATCGCAGATTTTCACCAACACGACTATTAACTAATACAAAGGCAAAATTTCAAAGTTGAGTATAAGAAGTTAGCACCGTTCCATTGGATTTCAGAATGAGTGGATCCTTGAGTGAAACCAATGGAAAACGACATTAATCTCCCACTCATAGTCAGTGCCATCAAGAGTCTTGTTAAAGTGTCATAGTTTGATTGAACTTCTCATCAAAAAGCATAGGCTATTAACAAACTTAATAAACTTAAATAACGTCAACGGAAAATTTCAAATGTTGAGTGGAAAAAGGAAAATTTCCTGGAATCTGTTCCTTTTTTCACTCAATGATATTTTATAATCGCATTTAAAAAATAGGTTTACATGGAATGTTTTCGTTTTTAGGCTTATAATGTGCGCTATAAAAATAGCTATACTTTTGCATCATTACCTCATTTTCCCATTTTTGTGGAATGTTTTCCTTTCTCTTCTCAGCGGTTCAATTAATTTTTCAGTATCCATATTTTATTTTTTTTTTGCATGAATTTAATCGCAAGAATCAACCGGACAACTGACGAAAAATCCAAACATGTTTTGATATGCCGGTTGATCGCTTATTATCGGGCGTCATCGGACAATGTCACTTTCAGTGGTGTACGCGCTCTCTTTCCTTTCTATATACGTTTGGTTCGATCGGTCGAGTTCGGGTGATAAGGCCCGAGTATACTTCGGCCGATGACGGACTAGGTGTACGCGAGCTGTATGCAGGGTTCGTAGCTCGGTCATGAAATTTCCGAGCAAATTTGAAAAAAAAGTGGAGCAAATGCAAGATTTCTGGAGTAGATTTGAAACAAAAAGAAAATTAAAAAATACACATGAACATAAAAAAAAGTATTAGCAAAAAAGAAAAATAAATCACAGGTTTCATTGGAAAACTTAGTATTATTTTCAAAAATTGTTTTGTGAAAATAAACAAACTACAAATTCAGAAAGAATTTTTAACAAAGGTTTAATGGTTTATTTCAATAATGTCATATTTGTATATAAATTAGACAATCTAATCTGTCTGTGTGGAAAAAGTGGAGTAAATCTCGAAAAATCGGGGCGTTGGAGTAGATTTTTTTTCCATCAAAAGGGGAGCAAATTTGCTCCGAACGGATCAAGGTTCTAACCCTGGCCGTAAGTCATCCGAATTCATAATAGAATCGATTTTTTTTTTGTCATTTTCGAATTTCGAAAACATTTTTTATTTTGGAAACTTGGGAAAAGGTGAATAAAATTTTTTTTGGAAATAATTTTCTTAAATGTATATTATTAAATGATTTAAACTGCAGTGCAAGATATTTTTGAAATATTTTTAAAGAAATTTTGGATAAGAAAAACAATTATAAATCAAACTCCTATAACGATTTTTAAAATTTTTGTGCATAAATTCATATATTTTCCAGAAATCTGATGGAAATTTAAACAATTAATTTTATCCATCAGAATATTTTTCTCTTATCGCATCCACGTTTATAAATCCACATATGTATGTACTATTTTTGAATGCCAAAGTACATTTACATAGCAGCAAGGACGTGAGATCTTTCTCTCTCCATTCGATAATGGTGAAGAAATTTTTAATATCTACCCAAAACTACAAGGCCAGAACGCAAGAACGGGATCGCAGAGAATGGAAAGCTGTAGCGTCTTAGGCAGAAACACTTCAATGGATCAGGAGCGGGTTAAGTAAGTACGTTATACTCAAAGCGTCATTAAAGGTGAGGCAAGACTTAGCTTCAATGAATATTCGAAGTAAGATCCATAACCGTGCTTAAGCAATAATATTAAACCAAGGGGAACACTTTGAAGATTTTTGATGTGTAAACATCTTTCCCGGCGGTAGAGTGAATCGAAAACGTGGGTAAGACTTATATGTACGTCCCGTGTAACCCGTTACGGTTACACGTTACGGTTACACGTTCCGTGTAGCAATCTACCTTTCCGACGAATGCATTTAACACCCTGTTTACATTGGAAATATTGCATACTTACGATATCGAGCTTGCATTGGAAACTTTGAGTACTGAAATCTCGATTTTATTACTTTCCATTGCTGGCTAGACTTAATTCAATCCCCCAACATTTCTTTTGCATTTTCAGAGTTGAAATTTAAAAAAACCGAAAAATGTTGTTCAGGGCAATCAGTTGACATCTGCAATGCAATATACTCGATACTCGATACGTCAAAAATTAATTCGTCCCTTATCTGTCATACCATATAATTATTTTAATTATCGAATTAAATATTCTACGAGTATATTATACCAAAATATACTTTTAGCTTTCACTTTATCAAAATATAGATCCTTCTCCATCTGTCAAGCCAAGAACTGGATGATGACTACGACTTCAATGGATTAAAAAAATTAGTGGCAATTATATTTACTTTAACAATTTCCATTACAAGGTGGGAATGATGTCAATCGGATTCGGATTATAAATCAGTGACAGAGGAGGTAAGATAAAGTACAGAAATCTAAAAAAAAAGTTAAGGGATTGGCTTGATTTTGATAAGGTGAACGCTCCATCTAGTGGCTTGACAAACAATTTTTTTTTTCACATTTTCGCTGTATGAAAAGCATGTTTGAGAATGTGAACGCATGTTCGTCAAGCATGCTGGTCCGTGCTTGTCAAACAAATTTGAGAATGTGAACGAAGCTATTAATACTCGGAGCAAATAGTTGTAGTATGACTGCTTTCAAACGATGCGATATCATTCTGCAATTTGAAAGCATGTTTGCGAGAGACATACATATCTAGATATGTGGTGGCGAAGTTAAGCCAGGAGAAGTGGCAAGAGGTTGCTTTTTGTAAGTTTTTTTTTCTGCAAAATTGTGTTTTTTTTTAATTTCTTTGATATTTTTGTAATTTTATACAATTATTTTGTCTGTTCATTTCATCATACAATTTTCGTTTGCTGTTTTAATATTTTAATCAGTGCTTATGCTATGCTATGTTCTCATCTTCTCAAATCTTCAACGTACTATACGCAAATGAACCAATAAATGCATGATGAATCATCAATCTTGCATTTATACAAAATTTGTATGCTGTACGCTAGATTGAAGGAAAATCAAAAGATTTTGATTTTTCTTCAAGCCTTAATCCACATCTACTTACACGTGCTTGTCATGCATTTGAACAATGTATATTTGGCTTTACACGCAATTGCTGAGTTTTCTTTATTTATATTTCGGGTTCGCTCAGTAAAATTCGCTTAACTGAGTAGAGTAAGGAGTGCGAAGAGATGACTCTTTTTCGCATGAAAAAAGTTAACTTATATTAAAAATCACTGGCGCAAAATTTTAAAGAGTTCTCGTTTAAGCAATTAAACCGGCTCTACTTAACGCAGTCGTTTAACTTAGAGACTTTGTCTAACTTTTTCATAATTTTAATCACGTTAGACAACTCTTCTAACTAATGTGGGTTTTACAACAGAACCTAAGCAAATTTGCGTTGAACAACCCTTAATTTGACAGATGCATAACTCACACAACTACAAAAACACAAAAAAAAAGTAAAAAGAACAGACAACTTCAAACCAAATAATTTTTCGCCGAAAAAAGTTCATTTAATATACTACATCGGTACAGATTTTGATTGTTTATAAGTTATTTACATTATTTCAGATGAAAATAAAGTATAAATCGCAAATTCACAGCATAAAAAACTCAATTTGGTGTTGTAAGGTGCAGATTCATTTAGCTATATACTCGTCTCGGCGGCGCGCGTGCATACATAAGATATATAGTTACATTTGTATCTACAGATTTTTTAATTGTAGAGCACTTTCGTACGATTGTTTTGAATTTATAATGGTCGCGTTCACCTCGTAGTCCGATAGGGTATCTAAGATACTTTAGTATCCGATACGTTGGCGAACGACCAAAACCGGATAGGTAACATTTACTGTCAAAGTAAAAAAAACGACGTGAATAGACCAGGGTTGGCCGAATCAACTACATGCCTAATTTACTAAAATTTGTTACGTCTGCTACATACGTAGTTAATTCATAAAAAAATAGAATAATGGAAACCAAACAATTTTGCACATTTATGATCTTAATCTTATGAAGGTTTGTACAAAAACTGAAAATGTTTCATTTACCATAAAGATGAGAAATTGTAGATATAATATATGATAGATGGGAAGTTTATTTTTGGAGACAAACAATTTTCTTTGGCATAATTAAAGGATTTGGATTATTAACACATGATTAAAAGATATTTTTTAATGCTGAATTTATTGTACAAGGTATGTTGCGACGAGTTAATTGCAGCAAGAGACCATTTGCTAATCCGCAAAGCAAACAAATAATATTATACATATACTGGATTACAAATCCTATGAATTTTTTTTTAAATATAATATGGTATAGCCCTTATAAATATATACAACTTACAATGTCTCTGTTAAGTTTTTAGTTCAATTTTTTGATAATTTAATCCTGCAATGAGGAAAGGTAAATTGAAAAGGGCAGATTTTTTAACCACAAATTATCTGACGCCAACAAGGTTTTTTTTTTGTTATTTTAATGAGCGGTGAGCTTTAAGCCGACATAGTTAAGCTACGAATTCTTTTAGTGCTTGTTCGCGTTTGGTGAGCAGACGCTGTCGTTTCAAGATACGTAGATACATATAAATATTACCAAAAAAACTTTTTAAAAATAATGAAAACCAAGAATTGGTAATTAAATTTAAACTTGCAACTATTTATTTTTAAGAACCGCAGCACTCCAGTAGGATTTTTTTCTATTTTAATTGGAGTAAATCCACCTTCAGCCCAATAATTATGTAGCTTTTTGACCAGCCATTTTCACTTCGCTTATTAAAAATGAATAAGTCCAACTAACATACTATCCAGAGCTAAACTCTTGAAATCTGACAAAAAAAAAAAACTCCCATACAACTCTCTTATATCACATTGTTATACCTAAGTATTAATATCTTGTTATGAAACTGAACTGGGTTTCATAACATTTTTATTTTAAGAGGTAAACACTTTTGCAGCTTACAACTACTTAAATCTTATAGCTAAACTATTTTGTCTTCTTGCAATAAGATTATATAAGCTTATAGTCTTAAAAGAATCCTTTTCTGAAAACTCAGTTCTAAATAATATGTCCATATAATCCCATAACAAGTTATGTTTAAGAGTTAAGATCATTTCATATTTCTATGAAAACCCTAAAAGAATTTGAGTTTAATACCTCCTATATCAAGAAACAATCTGAAGTTCAAAGAATAAAAGCTTTCCAGTAGGATCCGAATGAGATCTTTAATGCAACAAACTTTACTTTTCTCAATTAGTAAATTAGTACTAGACGTAACAAATGTTAAAAAGTTACAGTTCGGCCAACCCTGCACTCGACACAAAAGAAAATAGATCAGCTGAAATGTCAGCTGTTCTTCAAAATTCCCCTTGGATAGTTAAGTATACCAAAAATTTTTGGATAGCTTTAGATTTCTACTTGACATCAGCTGTTTCGTTAATCAGTTGTTTTTTCCTATGGGATTACAACAACACCAACAAATCCGGATACCTTTGGATACGTACCCGAACGCGACCAATATTCAGTGATTCAGTCTACTTACAAAGAACATCTTTAAGAAATCTAATAAAACATCAGTAAACATTTTTCCTTCCATTTGCTTTGGTATGAAATGTACATTGCCAATATGGATAAAGTATACTTTTAAAAGATAAACTAGCTATTTGTGGCTGTTAAAGTAAGACGAGCTCTTTAACGTTAAAGTATAGTTTATGTCCTTTAAAATTAACAAAAAGTCAGTTCTCGTTTTATACTTAATATTTAGAGTCGACTCCCATTCTAAAATTGATTTAGAGTGGGTTTTAAATGTTTAAAATTTTGCGCCACTGTGTTTAAAGGCACTCATGCATTTGAAATTAAGCCAAAAGAGAAACAGAGATTGAAATCGGATTCGTGCAAAAACAGTCTATTTTCTATCGATAACAGGGGCGAACGCAGGTGGGGGTTTTGGGGGTCCAAACCCCCTCCGAAACATGTGGAATAAAAAAATAAGGATTCATTTTATTAAAAAAAAAAAAAAAAAAAAAAAAAAGTGCCATAAATTTTTCTATATATTTTCATAAAAAAATTCAATAAGTCAAATATTATTAACGTACGGCCCAAGATAAGGAGTTCCTGGAAATAAAAATTGGAAATAAAAATTGAGGCAATTTTCTTTGAAATTCGCAAAAATTTGAAGTTTTGGACAATACTTGTACTTACTTAAACAGGGATATTAAATAAATTATAAAGTAGGAACAAAAGTAAACAACTTTATTTATATGTATTATATTCATACCACAATTTTTTTAAATGTCTAGTAAAGTATGCAATAAATAACTATAAGTAATTAAATAAAAAAAACGGTACCTACCCATACGATTTTTTCGAAATCTTATAAATATTATTTTTTCTCAAACACTATCCCACAGAATTAAAAAAAAAATCATAAAATTTCATTGAGTTTAATCTAGGGTGTGGTTAAAAAATAGTTAATTTTTGGAAGCCCCAAAATTTTTCTAACTAAAAATAAAGGTACCCACCATACAAATGTAAAAACATTGTTTTCGAAAATCGTATTATTTTTAACAGCTTCGAAAATTTTGTTAGTTTTTTTTATTTCGATTAATTTTTACTATCTATAGGTAATTTAATAAAAAAAATTTAAAATTAAGATATAACTGACTGTACCTACAATAAATCGTTTTTTCGAATTTTGAATTTCTCATTATAGGCCAAACGGATTTGAATGAAATTTTTCAGTGAAAAGCTTCTAAAAAGTATAAAAAACATTGCGTTTCAAAATTCGTTATCTCAAAAACGGCTCAATATTTTTTTTTGGAAATTTATTTTTTATTCGTACAATAATGAATACTACGAGTTGGCGTACCAAAATTTTTTCTTAAAAATGTTTATGAACCAAATAATGGCCTCCATCACAGGGCCCGTAGTAACAGTTTACGAGTATGTCTATAAATTAATAAAAAAGAATATTTTCCAACTTTTGGTAACACTATTCAAATTTGCCAAATGGGTATCCGTTACAACATCCATATGGTTTTTAGCGATTAGCTATATGAAATTGTTCCAAAAGTCACTATCCCTAAGAGCCAATATTGTTTAGTTATAACTTATTTATGTTAATAACAATAAAGATTATGTAATAAGCAAGTACCTACAATAAAGTAATAAAATAATATATTTATAAGAATTTAATATTTTTTTCCAAAACCCCCTTCGAAATTATTTTCTGCGTCCGCCCCTGATCGATAACATCACTGTTTGAATATAAGTGTAAAAATGCAATGCTGTCTCAACAACATCCCTGTTTAAACATAAGTCAAACAAACTTTAAGTTACGTAGCGGAGTTCAATGGTGCATTCTTTTTGTTACAATATTTAAATTATGGAATAGATAGGTTTGTTCCTTTACTTTGAAATTCTACCACGTCAAAATAAGTCTGATGAGTAAGTTCAATTCTAATGTGAACAGTGTCTTGAAATTAAATATTAAAAAGTCAATAATAAGTTTAAATGATGGCTACGTATGCATGTGTATAACTGGCGCATTAGCCGCCCATATTTCTATCGATGCGATAGTTACAAGGCATGGTCAAAAAATACATAAATAAATGTTTTGGAGGAAAGCGTTATGTACATAGAGATGTTTTTGGATTTAAGTATAAGTGAAAGGATAAATTGTTGAAAAAATATTGGATTGATTTGAATATATCTAAAGTCACAAACTAATACGATTGCATTGTATGTTTGATAAATACGTTAGATAACAAAAATTCGAAACTCGGACGGACGTTGATGTTTACACACATCTTAACCGTGAGTCCCGTTACTCACCCTTTTTTTTTAAACAATTAATGTAATGTAGCTAAAGAAAATTAGAAGGTGACCTTGAGCCCACAAAACGACAAACATCATTTTTATAAAGAAAAGGGCACGAAGAAAGAAAACATTTTTGAAACGAATGTTCCAACAAAAATTCAATTCCTACCTCTCGCCCATGTATACACCAAATAACTCTCCTTAGCAATGACTTATTTATTTCGGTAAACCTTAATATGTGGTTAAATGAATTTCCAAAAATAAAACTCCAATTCTCAGACTACTCTTCCTCCAGGGGCCAACTGTCGTCCTTGCAAATAAATATGTAATTCTTAATGAAAGATACAAAACAAAAAATTATGAGTTGAGAGAGAATAAAAATAGTTATAGAACTTGATTTTTTTTCTAGGAAAGAATCAAATGATAGCTGAAATAGTTTGTAAAAGTAAAGTTTTATAACTTTCTGGCAATTCCAACAGGAATTTATTGCATGATGACAGCTGATTGCGATACAAAATAAGTTGTCTTTAAGGAAATAGTCTATAAATGTTTTGTACAGAATAAGTGGCAACTGTTGCGAAAGGGAGGGATAATCTTGAACGATGGTCACATTTAGGACCTTCAAAATCATTTTTTTTAGGGGTACTGAATCTTGTGAGGAAATAAGAAAATCCACCTTGTCAGGCAAAAATGCCTCTCATCTTAGCCGTTTGGATTCTCAATTCCTACAAACAACACACACTCAGAATGGCTTAGAGTTGTTGGTGAATATATTCCTCGCGGGTTCTTCACGAGCTGACACGACCAAATTTGAGTTTTGAAGCAGTTGTAAGCTGACCTCGATTTCAGCAAACTCTACCTACTGAATCATCAGCTGCATTCATGAAGATTTCTGTTTGTAAGCCATCAAATACTGCGCCCTTGTTGTCCTTAAAATTTTGTATAGCTAACCCTCATCAAAGCGGGTAGGCTTCTTGCTCTTATTTCACTCTACTTGATGCTTATTAAGCACCTGCTGAAAATGCTACTTGAAAATGTCTTCTAATATACACTGTGGTTCGGTTAGCATTATGATACCACGGATTCTCTCGTTTCAGTTGTTGTTTCGACTGCTTCTTTGATGTTATGCTGATTGTTGGTTTCTGTGGTTGATAAATGTTCACAGGAGAGCCTCTCACTCGGGTGTTCTATGTGGACTCCGAGAATTCCAGGATGCTTAGGTGCCTCAGTCGTTGAACTTTCGTTTGACTAGGTCCGTTTTGCTGGACAGCTCTATGCAAACGGGACCAAAGACCACTCGGAGAATTTTCCACTCAAAAAATCCTAATGCATTCTCATTCTAATCCACTTTCGATGAAGGTCCATGTCTATGCATCAAACACAAGGACCAGAATGATAAGAGTTTTATAGAGGGACATTTTAGTTGCTCGAGAAAGAACTTTACTTATTTGTCTTCTTAGTCCAAAGATTTAGATTGATTCCAGCGCTGGTGTTGTTTTCTGAAAAACTAGCGATGTTCTTAACTATCTCAAAATTATAGCTGTCTTTGGTGACGTTCTGCCAAGAACGATGTTGAAGAAGTCGCACGACACAGCATTGTCTTCCCTAAAACCTTTTTTGACATAAAATGCATCGGTGAGATCTTTTCCGACCTTGATAGAGCAGCGTACGTTCTCCATCGTCATCCTGCACAAACTGACAAGTTTGTCAGGGCACGCCAAAACTAGATTGTTTCTTATAGTTCGTCGCTATATAGATGCTGTCATACGCGGATTTGAAATCGATGGGAAGGTTATAGGTTTTGATTTTAAGTTCCTGGGTTTTTTCCATTCGATCTGCCGTAATGTGAATATATCGTCGATGGTAGACTTTCCTCTTCTAAAGCCTAACTGATATGGACTTATCAGGTACTTGAAGAAAGGCTTCAGAGGCTCACATAATATTGCAGAAAAATTTTATATGCTATGTTTAGAAAACTTTTTCCTCTGAAGTTGAAGAAGCTTAGAGAGCCATGCTTTCTTGAGCATCGAGCAGACAATGCTGAGGTTTAATTCATCGGGCATGCTTTCTTCCGACCTTATTTGGTGCATACTCCCAACCAAGTCATCGCCTGCCGCTTCAGACAGTTCGGCAGCGAGAGCGAGGACGTCAGCTCCAGCGGCATTGTTAGACTTATTCGATATATTTATAGCTATCTTTACTTCGTCCAGGTTGTTTGTCTGGCATCTAAGTCGAATGGTTTTAACTCCATAGTAGCGGAATGGTCTTCTTCATCGCCGCCGTGGCGTGCCGCTATAAGGTTTGGAGAAATGATCTCTCTATAATATCAGCATGGACTGCTGTTTTACTACGATGTTATTTTGATTATTCATGCATGCTTTGGCTTGGGGATTGTATCATTGAGTATTTTTTTCTTTTCACCTTTTGATAAAACTTCCGAAATCCATTCTTGCTATGGCATCCCTCTATTTCCTCGAACCGAGTGCTTCTTATGCTCCTATTTTTTTCTTTCTGAGAAGCCGGCGTTCTTCTCCCTTCTTCTTCTCGTAGTGTTCGTGAGCGTAAGCACTGAGCAGCCCTGGTCCCTTTGTGCAGCACCGCTTTGTATGCCTCTTGTTCAGCAGGGGCTTCGTGTTGGTGGTCGTGCAAGACCCAGCACGTCCGAAGCGGCATCTCTAATGGCTGCTTGGTAATGTTGGTACTGGTTCTCAATACCTGATTCTGGCCGCATAGGACTTCTTACCGTTCAAAATCGAACTTCCTCGCAATTACTCCTCCTTTTGTCTTGGGTCTGGATATCCGTAGCCGACCTTGGAAACAACTAGGTAGTGGTCCGTGTCCGTGTTACCCCTCTGAACGTGCGGAAAACCTCTATACAAGAAGTGCCTTGCGTCGATCGCAATATGGTTAACCTGGTTCACGGTTGATTTATCAGGAGATTTCCATGTCCATTTGTGAATCCATTTTCGGAGATGCTGTATCTTCCAAAAGTGTCGCCAAAGATGTCTTCTCTTCCCAGCTTGGCGTTAAGATCTCCAAAGACAGGTCCGAAGTTCATTGTCCTTATTTCTTTTGCATGGTTCATCGTCAATGAGTCCTTCCGTATCCGAGACTTTGTTTTGCTCCGCATCTGTGAAAATTATTTTATGTGACCGGTTATGACTCCAAAAACGGGCAGCCAGATAAACCGCTCATTACAGGCCTGAGCTTTGAATATGTCGTAGTAGCCCTATAAGGTGTTCACTAATTAGTTCAGCCTAGCTGAAACTGCAGACGCCACCGTTGATTTCGTATGGGGAATTTCTCCCCTCCCGCTTGGGTGAAAGGAAAGATGTCTCTCCCTTTTATCTCGTTTACTACCCGTAACAACCTTCCACTGGAGTTGAAACCCGATCTCCAGTAGAAGTATTAGGCACCCGATGCTTACCGCGAGGAAGTGAGAGTAGAAGTTAATAGACAGAGGTAGGTTTTTAGAAGAAAAAAAACATGTGGACGCTTGTGCCCTCTTGGGTGCACGTGTCGAAGTTTTCGATTGCTTATTAATATTAGGCAAAGTGGCAATATCGACCAAAATTTTAAGGGCTTATCTTAATTTTAAGCAAACAACTTGTTTGCATCCTATGCTCAGGAAACTTCTAAAGTAGTTTTCACATTTTACATTTAATAATGGTACATTCTTAAACAATTATTATATTTTCTTCTTTTCTAAGCAAAATAGATACTTACACATTTTTGCCTCTAAAAAGGTCAAAAACGTAGCCACCTTATCCAAGTTAAATAAGGTTAATAGATTTTATCCATCTACAAATTCCTATCTTAATTCTGTCCATCACAAATGATCCGCTGCGCTGGTGCAGCTTTATCCCATGAACCGAGACCCTAATTATTATTTGCTATCACATATGAGTATACCTGCCTCATAACACAAATCACTGCTGGTACCAAGTCACCCTTAATCCAAATGGCATATCAGTTTCATAGGCTGCAGCTTTTTTTTTCCTAATCTCCTCCCAACTTCTTTTACACTTCACCGCATTGGCACTGCTTTAGCTGTAGCTACGCAATTTTGCCATTCCAGCTCAGCTCAGACCGGAAATGTTATTTTGACAAACGTCACCCAGTCTTCTTGGAGTCACCCACTATTATTTCCTTATTGTACGTGTACAATATCCTTCTGTTGTTGATGCCCTTCTTTTACGGGTGCTGAGTGCGAATTCCCACATTTCAGTGTGGGCCGACATCTATTATTTTCGTTTATGATACACAAGACCCATTCGTCCGCAATCCACACACTACCGCGTCTTCTCTTCACCCAACGAAAAGAGCGATTGCATCCAAAAGAGTCTTTAAATGTACCCCAAACTACTTCGCCACGATTCCGTAGGAGACACATGATACCAGAGATAGACACACAAAATTGACTCGTTATGCTCCAAATGGAAGGATAATATAGTGAGCAAGCTAAATCTGTTCAATATATGACTCTGCTACAACTATGCTGCCGCTGAGGAGAGATTAAGTGCCATGTGTGCCACCGTCATATATCATTTGTTGTGGTGGTAACACATTTGGGGGCGGATTGGTATTTCTGCCTGTGTAAAGATGGGCTGAATCAACTTCTGCATTCGTCTGGGACGGCTTCGTCTGGTAGTTCGATGTGAACGATGTCAACTAGCTGGACTGATGTGCAGAGCTCTTCCACTCATTAGACATAGAAACACAACATTCACATCCATTGGTTGGAAAACAGCAGCAAGAGTTTGGTGTGGTAGGAAACAAAAGTTTCAATTGTTGCTACTGCGTCAGCAAAGTTACATGATGCTCGGAATATATTGATGGGCTTCGATATCAAAAAAGGGATTCTCGCATACATGGGAGAATAGAAAATTAGTGTTTTGTGGGGTTTGAGATAAATCAATATATTTAGTATAAGCACATATGTATATAGGGGGAAATGGGGTGGTGGGTCAAACGGTTTCTACGTGCATATCTACGTAGTACCATGTAATTCATTTTGTTTTGCTAAGTTTTCGTCAACAGCAGGATGTGGTAGTCGATGAAAATGTGTGTATATCTGGTGACGACTTAATTGATTGAAACCTGACACCAGTAGGTATAGGTATACGAGTATATGACCCGTTTAATGTGAGGCCGAGTTCCGTGGTAATATTTGGCCATAAAGAAGCTACAAGTTCTCAAATTGATCGCTATTGTTTTGTAGCTATAGGTGGTTAAAAAACGTTTTAGGATAATTTATTAAAAAAAAAAAGATGTGGCTTTTGAAAAGTTGGCTTATTAGCTGTGGCCATTAAAAGTAAAGTGAAAATAAATTGCAGATAAAGTTTCGTAGGGGAAATATAAATTGTACTATGGTATACATGGTTGGCGACTCAGCAAAATATTATAAGACCTTCCTTGGTGGCTTTAGCCAGTGGACTTTAAGATTTTCTTGGTTGGAGCATAGTTGTCAGCACATCCGATGGGACCGAGCCAATCTATTGTTGTCAAATTGAGATGTTTTGACTTTTTGAACTGTTCAAATTTTGAACCACAAAGAATACATGAGCAGGAAAATTTTCCTTCGAATAAGAGCCAGCGCCATATGGAAGAATTCATAATACGAGTACCGTGTGAATGGCAGCTGCGGTTTTCTAGGGTAAAAACATATAAACTTGGAGGCATTACTTGGTCTTGTTATGTTTCACTTTAAGACAGACGCCAACGGTTTTTGTAGAAATTAGTTGGAGGCAATATTTTTTTTTGAAAACAATGTCCTGACCTGCCCACAATCTACTTCAAATTGAAGAATTTTCTTTGTAGCGCGTTTAATTGCCGAAACTCTGTATTGAAAACTTGTTAGGAATTATTCCCTAGTGGCATATTGCACTTTCATAGGATCATGGATCTCCACTAAATGACAACAGGGATGGAGAGAGACGCAGAAAATCAACTCCGGCAAAACAAAGATGATCAGCCTAGGAACCCAGTCATCTTCTCTTATAAATATTTCTTAACAACCGGTAGAGAAAGTACAGAGCTTCCAATACCTTGGAAGTATCATCTCTACCGAAGGTGGCACCGAACAGGACATCAGCAGTCGAATCGGAAAGGCATGCAAAGGTTTCTTTCAGTATGCTTAGAAATATATGGAGGAATAACTCTTTAAGTTTAAGAACCAAGCTACGAAAACGGATCAGGAACCTATTGACTCTATTATACGACGTCGAAAGTGGCAGTGGATGGGACACACGCTTCGAAAAGGCGACAACTGTATTACGGCGCATGCAATGCAGTGGAATCCGCTTACTTAAGAAAGAAGAAGAGCTGGATGACCGAGAAGCTCATGGAGAAGGACAGTCGAGGAGGAGTCAGCCCAACTAGGCAAGAGTTGGAGGGAGTTGCGAATCATATCCAGAAACCGAAAACGATGGCGAACTGGCGTTGTGGACGCCCTATGCCCCACTAGGGGTTCCCCACGGACATAAAAGGTCTGAGGACCTAAGTAAGTAAGTAAGTAAGTATGTATCCTAAAAAAACATCACCTCACTATTTCATTTTGATATTATTAATATTTTTTTACTCGCGATATATGTAGGTAATATATAGGGCAAGTTCTGCATTTCAAAATTCAATGTTTTTTTTTGAAAAATCAATCAAGGTTTCAAGGTTTTTTTATTGAACTTTAATATATACAATTGTGAAACTTAAGGATAATATGCATAAGGTAGAAATTTGTTGGCACACATAGGGGGCCCAACTTATAAAATGACCTAAATTAAAAAATTATAACATTTATAATGTACATGGTATCAAAATTAGCATCAAGATAAATGGTCTTGGTCTTTGACTCGGGTTGTTCAGTCCCGGTTGTCCAGTTGGTGGGTTTGTTAGGGGTTGTTTGTTTAATATTTTCAGCCACGGTGATATGCTGACTCGGCGTCAGCGTAGAAACGAACTGTTGGTTCGTTGTCGGCTGGGATCTTTTCTATCATATCCAGAGCACTAAGGTATCTAGGCTCTAGATGTCGTTCCTGGGTGGTCATCCTTCTCATCAGCGGGTTTGGGTGGTTGGTGGTGCTAGATATAAGCTTCTTTGGTAATTGCACGAGAAACTGATCCAGTGGCTTGATTTTTGCTTCTTCGTAGACTCTTTCGTTGCTGAAGTGCTTCTTTCGCTGTCGATCGAAGATAAGTCCAGTGCTTATCCTTAGTATTTTCTTTCGAACATTTGGAGCTTTAGCATTGCTGTCTTCGAAATGGTGTACCATGCATGAAAATTGTAGCTGATGACGGGTCTGATGAGCTGTTTGTATATCAATAGCTTCACTGGCTGGCTTAGTCCGGTTCTTCTGGCTAGCAACAGGTGCAAGCGGTGAAACGCGTAGTTGGTCTCCTCAGTACCTGCCTAGAGTGCGGGTTGAATTTGAACAGCTCGTTGAAGTTTACTCCGAGGTATTTAGCATTTCTTTTGGTTGCTATCGTTGACCCATCGTGGAGCTTCACGGTCAGGTTTCTGCAAGTGGCTGCTGAACGACATCGGTTGCCATTGGTGGTGGGTCTCCTGAAACACACAAGCTCCGATTTGGCAGTTTATTCGGATACCCCACTTTTTGTAGTAATCGTAGAGTTTGGAGACGTGGGCTTCCACTCTGCGAGCTGCAATTTTTGGCGCTATCGACGAGGAGTGTCACATACATATGTGACACTAGTATTAGTATCAATATTACTATATGTATTATACACTGAAGTCATCTGCATAATAAATATATTTTAGTTCTTGCTTAACTCTCGTCTTGTTCATGACATGGTGTCAGATGTGGGGTCAACCCATTTGCATTAGTAAAATTTAAATTAAAAAAAAAAAAAAAAATATATATATATATATAAGTACATATATAAATAATCTGTTATAAAAATGCCGGGAGAACAGGAGCCGGCCAATTCACTTTCAAGTGTTAATTTTGTTAAGCCACCAAAAGCCCTACAGATATCAGGAAATAATATGTCGGCAACTTGGAAATCCTGGTCGCAACAGTACAAATGGTTTACCATAGCAGCACAATTGGACAAAAAATCTTCAGTTATACAAGTTGCCACATTTATGTCCTGCATTGGCGAGGATGCTGCAACTATTTTTAATTCATTCGCCTTAACAGATGAACAGCGACTTGATCTTAGTGTCATTCAATCGAGTTTTGATGAGTATTTTTCACCAAAGGTAAGCACAACCTTTGAAAGATATACGTTTAATAGACTTCGTCAAAATGAGGGTGAGAGTTTTGACGATTTCTTAACCAAAATAAAAAATCAAGCCAAAAAGTGCTCATTCGAAACACTGGAGGGGTCGCTGCTGCGAGATAAAATAATAGTCGGAATAAAAAATGATAATATGCGCGAAAAACTGCTTTCAGAAGGTGAACTTAATTTAGAAAAGGCGATCAAGTTATGCAGAGCGAGCGAGATGGCATCACAACAGTTAATAGAGCTTCATAAAACGGATGATTCTAAAGTTGACGTCATAAAAAAATATGCATCACATAGAACAAACACTTATAAGACATCATATAAATGTAATCGTTGTGGAACGGAACATTCAAAATATAACTGTCCTGCCTTCAAAAGTCGTTGTAAGTTTTGCAAACGAAAAGGTCACTTTGAAAATTTCTGTTACAAACGAAAGAACAAACAAAACACGAGAAAGAAAATTGATGTCATAAAAAATCACACCCGCAGCTCCGAGAGTGAAAACGACAGCATTAGTAGTGAATGTCCAAGCGAATTATTTGTCTTATCAATAGAAAAATCTGAGACAAATAAAGACGAGAAAAATAACTGGTACGAAGAAATGACAATCAGCGGTAAAAAATTAAAAGTAAAATTGGACTCGGCGGCGCAATGCAATATTTTGCCATTAAATTTATTGCAACACAATAAAACAAATAAAATACAACCGACAAACACCAGGTTAGTAGCCTTTGGTGGTACAAAAGTGGACGTGTGTGGAGAAGTGGTTCTTAAATGTGTTGTGCGAAAAGAAAAACACAAAATAAAATTTATTTTAGTTAATAATTTTCTCAATTGTGAGCCAATTCTTGGTAAGAACGACTGCGAAAAATTATCTCTTATAATGCGCGTTCATGAACTCGATGTAAGTAACAGTATATTTGAAGGATTGGGAAAAGCTAAAAACTTTATTTATGATATTGACTTAATCGAAAATCCGTCGTTCCAGCATTATGCTCCAAGGAGAATCGCTCATGCAATCCGCCATGAAGTAAAAACAGCAATAGATGAGATGGTCCAACTAGGCGTACTTGTCAAGACAAACGAGGTTACCCCTGCCGTCTCTCCCATGGTCGTTGTAAAGAAAAAAGGTAAAATAAGGATTTGTATAGATCCCACAGATGTGAACAAAAACATCCACAGACGATATCACCCTCTTAAAACAATCGATGAAATCGTAGCAAATATTAAAAAATCTAAAATTTTTACCCTTTTAGATTGCAAGAAAGGATTTTGGCAGATTGAAGTTACTGAGAGAACAAGCAAATACCTAACAATAGCCACCCCTTGGGGAAGATACTCCTATAAGCGTTTACCATTCGGTTTAGCATCAGCTCCAGAAGTGTACCAAGCCATGATGTCGCAACTCTTAGAAAATTGTAAAGATACGGAAGTATCCATGGATGACATACTTATACATGCGGAAGATGAACAAAAATTAAAAGAAAAAACTGAAAAGGTAATTAAAATTATTTCAGATGCAGGCCTCAAACTCAACAAAGATAAATGCTTCTTTAATGTAAAGAAAGTCAAATTCTTAGGCCATGTTCTATCATCGGAAGGAGTTGGCGCAGATCCGGATAAAACCACAGCAATAAAGCAACTTAAAAGACCAAATACACGCAAAGACTTACAACGAATTCTCGGAATGGCCACTTACCTAGGAAAATTCATCCCAAATTTGTCACAGATAACACAACCAATGCGAGCCCTACTGAAGAAAGATATAGCCTGGTACTGGTCCGACGATCAAGAAAACTCATTTAATGCACTAAAACAAGTTTTATCTTCTACACCTATCCTACGTTTTTATGATCCCACCTTAGATGTAACACTTCAAGTTGACGCTAGTCAATCAAGCATCGGAGCCGTTCTTCTACAAAATGACCAACCAGTTGCCTATGCATCTAGATCATTAACTAGCGGGCAACTAAATTGTGCCCAAATAGAAAAAGAAGCCCTTGCTATACGGTTCGGGTGCGAAAAATTCCATGAATTTATATATGGCAGAAAATTGACAATAGAATCGGATCATAAACCTCTGGAAACTATTTTTAAAAAACCAATACACTCCACTTCCCCAAGGCTACAAAAAATTTTAATATACATTCTACCATATGCACCAAAAGTTGTATATAGAAAAGGAGCCGAAATAAAGTTAGCGGATACGTTGAGCAGAAATTGCGAAAATAAAAAGAATACTTCATCAGACGATGAAATCGAAGTTCATACAGTAGACAAAATTTTACCTGCAACTAAAACAACAATAATAACAGAAACGACTAAGGACCCAAACCTTCAGCTATTAAAAGAACATATACTAAGTGGCTGGCCATCAAAGATCACGGAACTTCAAAAACAAATAAGGAATTACTGGAATTTTCGGGAGGAACTGACGTACAGCGAAGGGATAATTTACAAGGCAACAAAAATAATAATACCAAAATCTTTACAAATGGAAATCATTTCTAAAATACATTCTGGTCACCTTGGGATCCAGAGAAGCTTACAAAGAGCGCGTACTTCGGTGTTTTGGTTGGGCATGCACACTGACATAAAAAATTTTATAGAACGATGTGGTATATGTCAATCGTATCAGTCAGCAAAGCCTAAAGAGCCTCTCATACTAAAACAGATTCCAAGTCTTCCATGGGAAATAGTAGCCATTGACTTATTTCACTTTCACAATAATGATTTCTTGCTCATTACAGATAGTTATTCTGGATATTTTGATTTTGTTCAACTAAAACAATCAACATCAAATGAAGTCATACAAATCCTGAAACGATGGTTTTCCACACACGGTATACCGGTAATTCTTGAATCTGATAATGGGCCTCAGTTCTCATCAAGAGAATTTCGAGAGTTCGCCGACCTTTGGGATATTCAACATCAGACGTCTAGCCCAAATTATCCAAGATCAAATGGACTGGCAGAAAGGTATGTCCAAACAGCAAAAGCCATGTTAAAGAAATGCTACAAGGACAATTCGGATATACAATTAGCACTCTTAAACTATAGAAATACACCTAGAAACGAACAGCTACAGTCCCCAAACCAGCGATTGATGAGCAGAACCACCAGAACTACACTTCCAACGAGTAATACTATCCTTAAACCTGTTGTTATAAGAGACGTAAAAGAAAAAATTACACAAACACGACAACGCTTCAAAGCGTTATATGACCGGGCGGGAACAAAACAATCTCATTCATTCAAAGAAGGTGACCCAGTACGCCTTAAAAAAGGCCATCGAGATTGGATTAATGGAACCATCGAAGATTTTAAGGATCCATTGCGAAGATCAATGACAGTTCGAACGGATGAAGGAAGGTTATTAAGACGCAACACTTTTCATATCCAACCTACGAAAGCTTTAATTAAAACAACGAAGACAATTGTCCCAAATAGTGTTCCGGACACAAATTCTAATATTCCTACCAATTCTTATAAACCACCAGCCTTGACATGTTCTAAAACTAACTCGGAATCTTCTACTACTTGTCTTACACCAGCATTGACCCACAAACAACAACTAGGAACACGTAAACTACCAGCTTCGACAAACAAAACACCAGATTTACCACTTACGTCACCAAATGCGGAAACAAAGTCATCACCATCACACCCAAAAGTATCAAGATTTGGAAGAATTTTGAAGAAACCCGAACGATATCAGCCCGATTGAAACACCGTGAAATTATATTTAACATTCACGTTCTCTCTATCAACCTTATCATAAATTTGCTATTATTATTAATATAAAATACTGAATTATGTATATATAAGAACTTAAATATATAAACTTTTTTTGAATTAATAACAAAAAAAAAAAAAAAAAAAAAAAAAAAAAAAAAAAAAAAAGGAAGATGTCACATACATATGTGACACTAGTATTAGTATCAATATTACTATATGTATTATACACTGAAGTCATCTGCATAATAAATATATTTTAGTTCTTGCTTAACTCTCGTCTTGTTCATGACAAGGAGCATGTCAGCGAGTCGTCAGCGTAAAGCAAGTTCTCGCAGTCAGTTGGCACGGGTTGATCAGACGTCATCAGGTTATATAGGAATAGACCCAGCTTTGATCCTTGGGCGACTCCGGCTTTGATGGATTTGATAGAAGACTTGCAGCTGTCTAGCTGAACGAAGAATTTCCTAAAACAGAGAAAAGAAAATAATATCTTTATTAGTGGCGAAGGTAACCCAAGTACTCGAAGCTTATGGATAAGGGCTAATATCTTTATTAGTAGCAAAGGTAACCCAAGTACTCGAAGCTTATGGATAAGGGCTTCTATCCATACGCTGTCGAATGCTTTCTCAACATCCAGAAAGCATCCTACGGTGGCAAGATGGCTATTGAGTGCTGACGTCAGACTGAAACTTTATTAATGGATGCAGTGTTGAATGCCCTTCCCGAAAACCAAACTGCATGTCTGGGATGATGTTGTGTTCATTGCAGTACTTCTTGAGCCTCCTTAGAATGACTTCTTCCAGAGTTTTGCTGACATTGTTGAAGAGGGATATAGGCCTGTAGTTGGCAACCAGGTTTGTAGCGCCTTTCTTCGGATTTTCCACGATTTTTGCCGTTTTCCACTTATTGGGGAAGTAGCAGTTGTTGAAGCAGTTGTTTATGATGATTGTGAGTACTCGTAATATAATCACTGTATGTGGAAGCCTTTTGATGATGTAGTTGGAGACTCCATCCGGCCCTGTCGACTTCTTTAGTTTAGAATTGACGATGATTTCCGCAATTTCCTCTGGTTGGCATAGTTGGGGGTTGTCTGTTGGGCAACTAGCTGGATGATGGTCGTCAAACTCCACTCCTTCTAAATTTGGCTGCAAAGTCAGCTGGACGGATGTCCTGATTTCATCCAGGAACACCGGGTCCGTTGATGAGCTGGGTGTGAAGTTTTCCTCGAAGTGATTCGCGAAAACTTCCACTTTGTCTGCTGTTGTTGTCAGCTCAATGCTGTTGTTGATGATGACTTCAGGCATTGGTTAAGTTTTCCCTAGACAGTTGTTTATTTCGCTATAAGCGTTTGGTCCTGGTTTTATGGCCTGTAGTCACTTCTGGAATCGAATGTTGTTGTGGTGTTGGGTTGAGTTCCGGAACATAATGTTTACACATTGAAGTTCGCTTTTCACTGCCTGGTAGTCGTTGTTGGTTGTGTTGAGCTCTCTTTGGTGTATTCTTTGAAGTCGTTTTCTTAACCTTTGTCTGCGGGAATAGAGATTCCGCACATACTCCGGGAGTTGCTCGCACCTATCTTTGGACGTCTTGGGCACTTTTTGGTCTTCAAGGGCATTGATGACAGCTGACTCCAGGTTGTCGATGGCACTCTCAATTTCCTCATTTCTTAAGTTCCTGTTGGATGGTGGCATTGAGACGTTGTCTTCTATGTCCCTCTGGAGTTTCTCGATATCAAGCCTCCTATAGTTGACGTAGTTCTCAGTTGGGACTGTTGTTAATAGAACCGGTTGGCTGAGGTTAATGGAGAGCTTTACTGCTTCATGGTCTGAGTCACTGGGTAAGGTAGTTGCTGATACCTGGAATTAAATGAATAAAATTAGATGTTAGTAAGAAAAAATCAATATTCAATATTCAAAAAATGTGAACGATTATTTTTTGAAGTTATTTCCTAAAATCTATATTACTTAATACTTAAAATTGGCATCCCAAATTTTGTTTCTTAAAATTTTTTTTAAAGAAATTTGTTACATAAAACATTGATCTAATATAATAAAACGATTTTTAAACTTTGCAATTTTATGCATTTGAACATTTTTATTTCACATTTGTTTATAGGCAATTTTTAAATTCCATAGTACTTTAACATTAGAGCAAGTACGTGCGACCCAGTCGTGCATTTTATTAAAGCTGAAACTAACTCAAGTTAGTTGATGGTTGCTTTTTTGATACTTGGAATCACTGTGCTTTTTATCATCGTATTGCGAGCTGCTACCAATTCTTTTAGCCGGAAGCCAATATCTGTTGTTCTTTCGTAGAGCCTATGCTTAACAACCTTGCTCCGTTGTGGTAAGCTTGAAAGTCTGGGATCGACTTCCAGCCTCTTAGCCTCTTCGACCTTAAAACGAAATGGAAAATCTTGTTTCGTGCAAAAGTGTTTCTTACCTCGGCCTTTTGGAATCGGCAGAAAGTTGAAAATCCCCTCCATTCCAGACCAGAACACGTACGTTAGACCGGTTGAGAGTTGTAATTCAACAGTTTTCATAGATTGCCTCATTTGTAAGATTAACAATTGATCTGCCGAAGATATATTTATTTCCAACTTTAGCATTTAAATCCCCAATCACAACTTGGACTTCGTACCCGGTAGAACTTATTTACTCCTCACCTGATTTGCCACGCCGGATCCACACCATAAGCATGTAAAATCTTTTATTACTATCTTTTATTATTATAACTGCTGTAATAACTATTTTATACAACTATACTCTGTCCAATAAAAATATGCAGTACACGTCTTATGGGAGAGCTTTTTGAAAATCAGTAGCGTTCTATATTTTTGCACCATACTAAATTGAAAGAACTCCTCCATAAAAAGTGTTTGCGCGCCAGTAAATTTACGATTGCATCTGACGCGACCCGACGTCCTATTGATCGCACATCTGAGTGTGCAGTGTGCACTGAATTGCTGTGGCCTATGGCTGTTGATGCTATTCAATTTCAACCCCCATTGAATATCGATGTGCATCCAGAGTTACCCTTGTCCATTTACTAACTTGTTCAGTTTTTTTTCCTTGGGTTTCTGTTGAGGTGCTTTTGATTTTAGAGCTTTAAAAAAGGGTCCATTTAAAATCAACACTACGATAACCCTGTGAGAGCTTTATTGAAGGACAGATTTATGCAATTCACTGTAGCCACAATGCGAGGCAAACGTCCTATCTTGCCCACACTGCATATTTTTATTGGACAGAGTATAGGAGTAAAGTTTTTCAGCAGCGCTTGTGGGTGTAGTGTATTTCCACGTTCCTGCTACCCACTCTTAGGTTGTTGAGATGAATAAATTATAAAATAATAAAAATAAATAATTGCTTCCAAATTTTTAACAATTTTTTAATATCATTTCAATTTCATTTTTTTTTTTCAGGTAAGTTTATCCATCCAAGGGCCAATCTCTTTTCCATATCAGTAAGTTTAATTTGAACTATGTACTCGTATGTAAATGAATTTTGAATTATAACGTGCTAAGCTTTATTGTTACAATCACTTTTTATTGCATTTAAAATCATTTTATTTCACAAAGAGGAACAACGTATGTACCTATGTATGTTGTGTTACCTACGAATCTGTCCTTTTTTTGTTATTGCAAAATTCAAAAGCTAAGGGTTCGGAATTTATTTCGATTTTGAGAAAAAAAAATGTAATCTATTTCCCTTCTTCTTTTTTTTTTATGAACTACTTCTCTTTGAAATTTTAACCAACATATTTTAAGATTTAAAGACAGCGGTGATCACTCTGTATTTCTTTTTTGTAACTGTGAAACTAGAACTTCTTATATAATCTTTTAAACTGTTCAAAAACGAGTCATACGCTTGGGAAACATTTTGCTCAGCATACACATTCTGCCAATATTCAAAACGCAGTTAATCATTAAGTAAGGAATATCATATAGTAGTCACAATCTGTGGAGAAGAGATACAGTTAAGTTGCGTACCAAAAACACCGTTGAGTAAAATACCTGTCATACTGTGTTCAGTTATTTCCAAGTCAAAGTTGATACCAACACCATTTCCTAAAGATATTGTCATAAAATTACCAAACACATGATCAATGCAAGATAATTATTAGATACAGTACTCCAAGTCGAGATGTCAATGTTGAAATCACCTAATACAAAATACAACCATATTACACCCATTTTCACCACGCTAAAAAGTTGAAAAATCCTCCAGAAAGAATTGATATAAGTACAGACAAAATAAAAAAGAACTTTGTGAACACCAATAATAAATTTTATCAAATCTGCGCTAGCTATGATGTATCGGTCTACCTTTAAGCAGTAACTTGAGTATATGTACATCTCGATTAAAAACTCCTACTCCCACCTGCTGGATTAAACGATGCAATTCCTGCTTTTATTATTCGCTTGGTGACGACTTGCCTGTGATGCTTGACTTCTTGACTACCCTCAACAAGAATTGTATTTGTGTGTCGTCCTTGAACTATTTGTTAAATGTTCTTATCTTAGTCTTAAGCCTGGGTAAAACGTTGATCCAAAAAAGCCAATCCTACTATAGTTGCTTTTAATAAAATAGTTCTTAGTCGTCTGAAATAATAACACGTCTTCACTGTTTCCCTTCCAAATTACAACTGCTTTATTTCTTCTATATTTCTTAAGACTAAACAGAGATATATATTTTAACAAAGAGGAAAAGAGGATAGTATGTAAAATGGAAATAAGGGAAAATTATATAAACAGAAATAACAATCGGTTTATGACAATGTAGTTTTGTGGACAATCATATTTAGATAACAGAATGATACAATACAATGACAATAGGATAGCATGCAGTATCTCACATAGTAATACATAGTAATAACTACTACACACCATACAAATGTTAAAAAATCTAAAAAAAATGGTTTTCAAAAATCGCATTTTTCCCGAAACGGCGATAAATGATAAAATAGTTTTTCTTTCAGTTAATTTTTGTGATCTGTAATTTAATAAAAAAAAATTTAAATTAAGATATTACAGCTTGTACTTACCATAGAACCATTTTTTCGAATTTTGAATTTCTCATTATCCACATAACGGGTCTTAATGAAATTTTTTATAGAGAATCTTCTAAAAAGTCTAAAACACATTGCATTTCAAAGCTTTAAAATAAATATTTTTTGGATTTGTGGAAAAAAAAACATTTTTTCTTTTTTTGAAAATTCGGTATCTCCGAAACGGTTCAATATTTTTTTTGTAAATTTAATAAAAACTTTAGATTGGCGTCCCAAAATTTTTTCTTAAAAATCTTTTAAAAATTTAGTATATAAAAGTTTTTTTTTTTTTTAAGAAACCACTACAACGACTTATAATTTTTGTTCTTGCATAAATTCATATTTGCATAGCATTCTGTTTTTGTCTCTTATTACTAAAAAAATTTAAAAAATAAATTTTATCCTTATGAAAAGTTTTCTCTAATAACATTCGTTTTTAAAATTCCTAGTCTATTACATGGGAGGAAGTTTGTGCAACCCAGTCGTGCATTTAACTTTCATTGCGGGAGGTGGATATGAAAACCTTGTCACTAGAATCTGCTACATAATGCTGATGGTGATGATGATACAGATGAGCCGTTCTCGTCTATAGTAAAAATTTCTTTTGGATTTCATTTGTCTTCTTTTGCACACTTAGTTCTTACCTTCGAGGCAGAAAATTCGTTTACACAACTCACTGACGAACTTATACGATCTTCCCTTTGTGGCGGCAGAAATTCCATATACACTTGCAATACGCAAGTCATGTCCATGCCAATTTACAGGGAATTAACTCTAGAGTATGTACTTTTGCTGTATTCAATTAAACTGAATTCTTTGCTTCGGTCAATGTGAAAATTACCTTATTTGTTCTTTTTGCTTTAATTTAATCTGAATTCGTGAGAACAGAAACAGATCATCTCTTACCTTTGTATATTAAAAAAGATATGTCTCCATAGGCACGAGATTTACTTATCTAAGGATTTCATCCTCGTCCGCGAGACTTTTTTTTAATTTTAAACCTTAATCGCTAAAAGGAAAATACATTTAATATTATTTGTTTTTTGGTTTGTGTAAGAGAAGTTAATTTTTCCAAGAATTATGTTTTCGACTCCAGAAAAATTAAAAAAAAAAAAAGGATCAAAGGAAAACAGCTTTTCGGTGGTTTCAACATTCAATTAAGGTGGTAGCTACATTATGTATATAGAATAGCATTTTCCGTGACATCTGGATCTGAATTGATGTTGGGTTGCTTGATTAATTTTTATTAAAAAACCATCTTTTTTTATGAAGACAACAACAAAAACAAATAAAAACTTTTTCTCTTTCCCTTTTGCCATTTTAAATTTTAATGATGATAGAATGTAAACATAGCCATATCAATGGTACTGGTCTGGGCACTAAAACAAGAAAAATGCACGACCGGATCACACGAAATAGCTCTTGCAGTATAGGGTTATGACTGGTCAAACTGGTCCGTGTTGGTATTTCAAGTATTTTATGGAAAATTGTGAAAAGAAAAAGTTAAAACCACTGATTTTTTTTTATACAAAAGTTTTTTTTTGTTAGATTTTGTAATGAAAAATCCTTAGTGCAAAATAAAATTGGTTGTGCCGTGAACGAAATCTCCTAGGACAATTTCCTTAGAAAAATTCTATTTATTCCAGTGCTCGAAATTCGAGAGTCAATATGCATTATGCAACCATTATACTGTGAGACACGGAAAACTCTAGAGAATTTTTCTATTCAATATATTTTTAAATACATATTTTAATTTCATTTTAAAACTACAATTAGGTTAATAAAATGGGGATTACAGAAATTCGATCTGATTATATGAATGATTCATTTTTTTTTTTTTTTTTTGAGAAAAATTAAGAATTTCTTAAAGATCATTCTAATGGGTTCACTTACTTTTCAGGAGGATCATATTTCATTTCTTCAAATTGAAAATAATACTTTAAGTATAAAATAAAAATATTTTCTAGATTTTTCAAAAGAAAAGATGCATTTTTTTTAAATTCAATATCTTGAACGATTCTTTTTCAAAAATATTTCCTTAAACGTTGTGTAAGTTTGTGTTTAATGTTCCAAGTCGATCTTATTGACAATTTTGTTGGAATGAAAATTGTCAATTGGCATTCGACAGTCATAGAGAGTGGTCGTTTAATATTAGTTATGGAACAGCAACAACTGCCGGGCAAGCCCAATATTCAGGGTTTAGTTTTTAAATTTTGAAAACTTGGATACAATGGGAGATAAAGCAAGGACTTGCATAAAAAAAAATATTTGGATTAATATCCGCATAAAATTCAATTCACACAACCGTTGCAACTTGCAAGGAAATAATAACTATCAATGTAGGCAAGATTGGAGTATTCGATTTTTTTAAAGCTCGCTAAAGACGACCGTCGTTTTTTGTAAAAAATCATTATGAGCGAAGAAACACATTTCGACATGGCCAGCTTCGTTAATAAACAGAATCGCCCTTATTGGGGTACTGAAAACTCTTGATTAAGACATCAAATACCACTACACTCTCATAGAATAACTGTATGGTGCCATTTGGGCTGGCCATTTGCCGACCGTAGGCAATGCTGAAATAGTTCAGCAGTTGGAACATGTGGTTCCAACAAGTACAAGACGGTGCACTCAGCTCGTGCTACGAGGCTAATTTTCCGAGACATTTTTCCCGTACTAATAATCCGTGATATCAACTGGCCGCACGTTCACATGATTTAACGCCTCCCGATTTCTTATGGGGATACTTAAAGTAGGAGGTGGACATCAACAAATAAACCACAACCTCGATGCTTAAGGAAGAAATTACAAAATTTACAACAGAAGTCTGCGGAATGGGTACTTAAAATGTGCTTAAAACAGCTCGCCTTTGCGCCACGGCTAGAGAAGCTACTCGTAACTTGAACGACATCATATTTTAATACATAATACTAAAGATCATATTATATAATCAGAATTTCATTTAAAACTAATTGAAAAAAAAAAACATATCGCACCCTGTATATTATTAAATATTTAAAATTGGCATACTTTTTCTTTTTAGGAAATTAAAAAAAAAAAAATTAAATTTTGTTTACATAAATTCATATTTTTTCCGAAAAGCTGTCGGTTATGTCACTGTGTGTCAACGAAGATCTTCGTTTCGTTGGAACGACAATATTCTCAGGACCGACAAAAAAAAATTGAATTGAAAAAAATATTCAGCCGTTTTTGAGATATAACAGATATATTTTTTAAAGTTTTGAAATACAATGTTTTTCAAACTTTTTAGAAGCTTCTCTATACAAAATGTCAATAAAATCCGTTATGCTGATAATGAGAAATTCAAAATTTAAAAAAAAATTGGTTCTATGGTAGGTACAGTCAGTAATATTGTAATTTCAATTTTATTTGGGAAGAGTACGAAATGTTGACAGAAAAAATGTCGACTGGACGAACATAAATTTCATCGACTGTTAAAATGTCGACTGCAGTTTCATCGACAAAAAAAAAGTCGACAGTTTAAAATCTCGACTATTAAAATGTCGACTGAAAACTTGTCGGTGAAAATGTCGACTTTTATCCAAAATAGAGTTACTCGTAAATAAAACAAGAATGCTCTCTTTTAATATGTTAACTAAATTTTATTATTAATTCAATTTTATAAATTCAAAAAAAAGGGAAGCGTATCGATTCTTTAAATGCTAAAGAAACTTTGCATACACCTAACCTCGCACCTACCCCTAATCCTATAGTGTGCCCAAGCAGGGGGGTTGCAGGGGGGCAACATGCCCCCTTTACATATCTCACTGCTTACACGTCGTAATAAGAAAGGGGATTATAAAAAACGGGATTATAAGAGACGGAATTTTAAAAAGCGGTATATCGTACCCAACCCAAAAAAAAGGTTTCTTTCATAAGTTGTTATTTATATGTACAAAAAATAAACACAACTATGATCGACAGTGGCGGCGCCGCATGCATGTGAGCATCATTCACTTTCCCACTGTCAACATTTCTCGAGTCGACATTTTTATTTTGATAGTCGACATTTTGATCGGTCGACATTTTTATCAATCGACTTTTTGAAAATCGACATTTTGACGATCGATTTTTTTAAATCGGTAAATCGTACCCAACCCATTTTATTTATTATATTAAATGTATTTAAAAATTTATCGAAAGAAAAAAAAATTATCAAGATATTTAACATTTGTATGTTGGGTACCGTTATTTTTTGGTAAAATTATCATATTTTTTTCTCACATCTTTTAGATTATATTAAGAAACTTTGAATTGTCAAGTTTAAAAAATAAATCGAGTGGCTTTGGAAATAATGAGTTTAAAAAAAAATGATTTTTTTTTAAATCCAACAAAAATGTTTTGAAAATCTTACTGCACAATAAAAGTCAAACTTTTGGGAAACCTTAGCATAAAAAAATGAGAAAATCAAAGAAAACCACTACGAAGCTTTAAATAAATGAAATTTTTGAATTTTTATTTAAAAAAAATCTGGGACAGTTTTTGACGAAAAAAAATATTTATAAAATTTCGAAAAAATTCGTATGACAAGTACCGTTATTTTCGTGTGTGGGTGAAAAAATTAAAAACAATATCTACCAAGTATAACGAAAATCGGTCGAACTGCTTTGGCTGTAGTCGAACAGTCAGAACTTCGAGACCCACTTTTTTCGTCTTTGATTTTATCGTAATTTCAACTTTCATTGAAGTTTCGGGTTCGATTTTTTTACGAATGCATAACTTACTTTATAGTTCATATAAGTCGCAAGAAAATTGGGGGAAATAAGTAATTGCAATCTTTTTAATTTGAATGGTGATTGAAAATTTGAAGTCGTTATCTTAAAGTGAAGTCATTCAATGCTAAGAGTGCATTCTCTTATAACTTGCTTTTCTTTTTGGGGTAGAATCGTATACATGAAAAGGAGTTGGCATCTTTTTAGATTTCTTGAAGCCCGTTTTACGATTACACACAAGTAACGATCTAAATTAAACGCTAGGGCTAATACAAAGATTAAAGATTTAAATAAGGTAGAGCTAATGGTGTTTGAAGTTGACCCACCAGTCCTGTGCCCAAAAAGACAAATTCCTTGACTATCTATTATTTATTCATTTTACTTCAGAATACCAATTTTGTTGATATAAGCATATACTCGTAATTCGTATTTTCCTCCTGGCTGTTGCTGACTCTGTTAACTGTTTTGAAAAAAATGTTGTGTGTTGTTTTCCTTCACCGTATTTTGTCATTATACAAATGAATTCGAAAGATATGATTTTTAGTGATATTTCTGAATAATTATGTATTACCCCATGGCATAATAATTAGTTTTTTTTAATTGTCACGCCGAAGGTTTGGGCTTGTCACCTTTACGCTACAACCTTTTGCAAGAAAGTGATAAATCGTCCAAGAATATCTCTTGTTTAGAAAAGTGTTTCTCATCCCATTCAAGCTTGACAGAAAGTTGTATGCCCCCTCTATTTCTGCCGACGAAACACACACATTGGAATTTTTGAGACTGGTAATTAACAGTAAGTGGCTAGTATCTGTGTATTTTTGTTTCGGACATTTCGACATTTTTTCCCATTCATAAGAATGGCAACAATTAAACATAAAAATAGTAAAAATAATGTAGGTAGAAGTATGACATCAGCTTGTCAAAGGTAGAAATTGCCTTAAGCTTATTCTTAGTATGGATGATGTCAGAGTACACTGTGAAAAAATGGAAAAATCATTACCCATCATAGAGTACAGGAAAAGCAAGACTCATTGGCGTAAAACTTTAAACAGTCTAGTGTTAAGGTATAAGTATTATACTATCTAACAATTTTCTGACTTTAAAACAGTTTACTAAATTTATCTTCATTTTAAACATATTCTAACTAAAATCGTTCTAAGAAGAAAACAGATCCTTTTTTGACTTTTTGAATTGTCGAAGATTCGACTGAAATTAAAAATTGAGTCGATACTAAAAAAAATAGAATAGGTGGTCGATGATTTTAAAATTTAAAAATATTAGAGAAAGTATTATGGTTTGTTCGAATAACATTTTTAAAATCATCATTTAAACCTAGTACCATACTCAAATAGTTTTAACATCATACTTATTTGTAGTTTGCTACGCAAATATTATCTTATACGATACCTCAATAACTCACACTAATTCATTTAATTTAAAAATCAGACTTTAAAACTATTATTTCATTATTATGAATATTTTATACTTTTAGAATACATACCATATGTATATAAATTGTAAAAACATCTTCAAATTTTTTTTTTAAGATTTTTAAAATTTTATTTTGAAAACTCAACATTTTTAAAACTACAGGTCAATTTTTATGAATCTTTGCACCTACTGATTTAATAAAAAAAAATACCTACCATAAAAGCCCGTTCGAAAAATCATATTTCTCAAAAACAAGTAAAAGGATTTTGTTAAAAATTATTTCGAGTATTTTTTTTGTTTTGTTTTTAAGAACAAAAATTATGTATCGTTGTAGAGATTTCTAAGCAACTCGCTCCACTGTCTAACTCTATCCAAATAATTGTTTCTCTTTATCCGTTATTACGGGCGATTTCAATATACACAATCCTTCGTGGCTGCGTTATTCTGAACAGACAACAACCAGACTCAGCTCGTTGAAGAGCCTACTCGGACTCGTCAAGTTACAGGTCAAACCGCCAACACTTGAGACTTGTTTTCTATTTTTTATATCTGAACCTAAGTAGTGCACCAACAAAATCCACTTAGAGAAAACATCCTTAAAAGTAACTCTTGAAAATACTAGAAAGCCTACTGGGACTTACTTACTTACTTATTTAAGGTGGCGCTACAGTCCGGGGTGGACCAGGGCCTCAACCAACAAGCTTCTCCAGCTAGCTCGGTCCCTAGCTAGCTGTCTCCAGTTTCGCACGCCAAGTTGGTTGAGGTCCTCCCTCACTTGTGTGCGCCACCTGAGTTGCGGCCTTCCTCTACTGCGCCGCCGTCCCTCGGGGTTGGATTCGAAGACTTTCCGGGCCGGAGCATTCGGGTCCTTTCGCTCTACATGACCTAGCCATCTTTGTCGTTGGACTTTGATTCGTTTGACTATGTTAGTTTCGCTGTACAGCCCGTACAGTTCGTGGTTATATGTTCTCCTCTACTCCCCGTCTATGCAGACATGACCAAAGATCACACGAAGAATTTTCCTCTCGAAACATCCTAAAGCGCTCTCATCCACTTTCGACAAAGTCCATGTCTCTGCAGCATAAACAAGGACCGGGATGATGAGGATTTTTTAGTTGCTCGAGAGAGGCCTTTGCTACTCAATTGCCTTCTTAGACCAAAGAAGCAGTGATTGGCAATAGTTATTCTCCGTTTGATTTCTGCGCTGGTGTTGTTTTCTGAGTTTATAGCGGCGCCTAGGTATATAAAGTCCTTCACTACCTCAAAGTTATAGCTATCTATTTATAATGCCGTTCTGTCCAAGACGTCAGTGTATTGCGTCCTTTCTTGATGACAGCATATACTTGGTCTTGCCCTCATTTACAGCTAGACCCATCTTCTCCGCTTCCGTCTCAATTTTCACAAATGCGCCACTGACATCACGCTTTGTTCTTTCAATAATGTCAATGTCCTCGGCGTATCCGAGTTATTGGACGGACTTTTGAAATATTGTGTCTCTTGTGTTGACGCATGAGTTTTGCACTATTATTTCAAGAACTATATTGAAGAAGTCGCACGATAGAGCATCGCCTTGCCTAAAACATTTTTTGACATTAAATGCATCGGTGAGATCTTTTCCGACCTTGATGGAGCAGCGTGCATTCTCCATCGTCATCCCTCACAAACGGACAAGTTTGTCAGGGATGCCAAAACTAGACATTGCTCTATATAGTTCGTTCATATAGATGCTATCGTACGCGGCTTTGAAATCGATGAAAAGGTGATATGTATGTGTTTTTTTCCAAGATATGCCGTAATGTGAATATTTGATTGATGGTGTACCTTCCTGGTCTAAAGCCGCACTGATATGCACCCATCAGGTTGTTGACGAAAGGCTTCAGACGTTTACATAATACGGCAGAAAGGATCTTGTACGCAATTTTCAGGAGTCTTATGCCTCTGTAGTTGGCGCAGTTCAGAGAGTCTCCTTTCTTGAGGATCGGTAAGACAATGCTGAGGTTCCCTTCGTCGGGCATGCTTTCTTCAGACCATATTTTGCAGATGAGCTGGTGCATACTCCCAACCAAGTCATCGCCTGCCGCATTGAACAGTTCGGCAGCAAGGCCATCAACTCCAGCGGCTTTGTTGGACTTAAAATTCGATATAGCTATCTTCACTTCGTCCAGGTCGCGTATTGCCAAACTGTATATCAGCACAGATCTCCTTAGTCTGTGCTCAGCCATTTTCTGCTCACCGAATTTGAAAGTATTGTAGAGCAAACTGTATGCTACCACAGAGCGCTCTGTGGTCACATGCAGTTTGCTTGTAAAATATTAAGAAAGCTGAAGCAAACGGCACCACACACCACACACAATAACCACACCAACGTGAACGATGGCTCTGTAATCACAGGTACTTTGCTCTTAGTTTCCTGAGCAAAATGTATACCAACACAGAAAAATCTGCTTTTGATCTGACACAGTATATAGTATGCTCTTAATTTCAATGAGCATTCTGTAGTCTATTATAGAGCGTCGGAGCTCTGTACTGATATACAGTTTGGCAATACGCGTCCAGGTCGGGTGGGTGGTATTGTGGGTCTGCATCGCCTATTCTGCTCGTAGAGCTCGCGAGCAGCTCTAGTCCTTCTTTGCAGCGCCGTTTTATACGCATTTTGTTTTGCTGCATGTGCTTGCCGGCACTCATCGTCAAACCAGGGATTTCGTTGTGGTGGTGGTGTAAAACCCAGCACATCAGAGGTGGCATCTCTAATGGCTGCTTGGCAATGTTGCCACTGGTCCTCAATACTTGATGCTGGCGGCATATGACTTCTTAAGAGGTTGTTAGAAACTCGATCGGAAAAGGACCTTGCGATCTCTTGCGATTGTAAACGTGAAACGTCGAACTTCCTCGCAGCACTTCCTTGTTTTGGCTTGTGTCGGGATATCCGCAGCCGAGCCTTGGCTACAACGAGGTAGTGGTCCGAGTCGTTGTTAATCCCTCGGAACGTGCGGGCATCCTCTATACTGGAGAAGTGCCTTGAATCGACCGCAATGTGGTCAATCTGGTTTACGGTTGATTGATCAGAAGATCGCCATGTCCCTTTGTGAATATTAAGATGTTTGAACTGCGTACTAGCTACAAGAACGTCTCGCCCCACAGCGAAGTCGATCAGCCTGAATGCGTTATCGGACACCACCGCCGATGGTGGCTATATCTTCCAATTGTCTCACCAAAGATGTCTTTTCTTCCTAGCTTGGCATTAAAATCTCCAAGGACAATTATATTGTCATAACTAGGGCACTGGTCGTATGGTTTGTCCAGGAGCTCGTAGAATATGTCTTTGGTGTCTTCATCTTTCTCCTCAGTTGTGGCATGCGCGCAAATCAGGCAAATTTAGCCTTGATGCGGATTGTCGGTAGGCGCTCGTTCACACAGATGAAACTTAAGACTTTTTCTCTGAGCCTAGTTCCAACAACAAATCCGCATCCAAATAAACGCTGCTTTGTTCTCGGTAGCAGTCGCCGCGCCGTAGTAAATATCGCAGTCTTTTAATTTTCGTCTGCCCGGTCAGTCCCATTGCATCTCTTGGATGGCGGTAATATCTGCTTTGTAGCAGTTTAGGGTTTCCGTTAATTGTTCGGCTGCACGTGGTTTATTAAGGAACCTAACATTTCACGTACAGATCCGAAGTTTGTTATCTTTATTTCGTTTGCATGGTTCGTCAACATTGAATCCGTTCGTATCCGAGGCTTGTTTTTGCTTCGCAACTAAGTCCTTAGTATGACTCCAAGAGCCGGGGAGCCGGATAAACCGCTCCTTACAGGCCTGAGCTCCGAATCTGTCGGAGTAGCCCTGTAAGGTGTTCACTTAGTAGTTCAGCCACACTGAAACTGTAGCTGCCACCGTTGATTCCATCTGAGGAATTCCTCCGCTGTCGCCTGGATGAAAGGAGAGAGCCTTAGTGGAAACACATCTCCCCCCCTCTCTCGTTTTCTACCTCCAACAACCTTCCACTGGGGTTGTGACCCAATCTCCCAGTTAAGGTACTAGGCGCCTGATGTTCACCGCGAAGAGGTGAGAGTAGGAGTAGATAGACAGGGGTGGGTTTTTAGAAAAACCTGTGGACGCTTGTGTCCTCTTGGATGCACGTGTCTACCATTCGAACATCTAAATAAATAAATAAATAAATATAATTTCCTGATGAACCTTATTTGGCCACTATGCTTCCTGAGGTGGACTCCAGGGCAAATATAAATTTCTTTCTTTTTACATATTTGTAAAAGATGTACGAAATAAAACTTCGTCTTCGGTTTCTATGCTCGTTTTCAATGACACTTCTTATGCTCACAAGAGAAAAGGAAAATGCGGTTAATCCGACGCTCCCCAGTCATGACTTCTCCTGTAATTTCGAGTGTTAATGATTTTATGGAACAAATTTTTTTTTCGCACTTGTACAGTTGCAAGAGTACTGAAGAATCTCGATCTAAAGACGTGTTCTTCAACACTGAAAAAACCACTGCCTAAGCTTCTCTATTGGTCCTTTTCGGAATAGATGAAAAATAACATTTTTCTAGCCTGTCCCTAAGCCTAAGAGACAAATGTTCATCCCTCTCTATCTATCATCCGACTTCACTTACGTCCTTTCTTTCCAAGCTTATGAAAAATCTGATAAATTATCAGCTCAAGAAACATCTTGAAGACCGAAAGCTTCTCAATGACCGGCAGTGTAGCTTTCGTAACAATAGGTCCACTGCTGATCTCACCGAAAAGTCTTACATGGTTTTGGAGAAAATAAAATTATTGCACTTAATATTTTACAAGCATTTTGCTAGAGTTTGGAATCAAGCTCTTTTATCGAAAATACTTGCATTTGGTATTGATGAATTTCTTCTTCGTTGGATGAGAAATTTTCCTTTGAACAATTCTATACAAGTTGTATTGGTTGGTTTTAAGTCTGTTATTCATAAAATAAATTCTGGTGTGCCTCAGGGCGCCGTTTTGTCTCCGACGGTCTTTTTCATATTTTTCAATGATCTTTTGTCTGAAACTTCTAATCCACTAAATTGTTTTGCTAAAGACAGTACTCACAGCTTCTCATGTTCGTTTTTAGATTCACGTTCTTGTCCTTCGGATGTGGATTTTGAACGGCACGGTATGATAAGCTCATTAAATTCTGATCTCGAAAGTATTGTCAAATGGGGGAACAAGAAACAGCGTAGAATTTAAGGCTTCAGAATTTCAAGTATTGTCTTCCGTCGTTCAATCGAAAAAAGCTTTTAAACTTGTTAAAGGTCCGACTCTATGAATGTAGTGCCCAAATAGATAGGTAACAGCAAAGTCTCCAAAATTCATTATCTTTGACCCTTGATCAATGGGAACTGAAAATTAATTTTAGGAAAAAAAAAGATGACAAAATTTGGAGGAAATAAAATGTTAAGTCCAGGCTGCTTCAAATTCTTGTATAAAATTTTATAACTGTCAAATAAAATTAAGATGATAGAAAACAAGAAACTTGACAAATATAAAATAACATTACATACATACATAATGTATGTACACCTCGAAAAAAAAAACATACTTCCAACTTTTATTGTTCAATAAGCATTTGTGTTCATGTATTGAACTTAACCCTTGAAACACCTTAAATCTTTCTTATTTTATAAGAAAAATTCCGAAGAATGTTCAGATCAATTGATGGAAGGAACAACTTTTTCATTCCACCTACCGTCGAATTTTAACTTAATTTTGTTTAATTTAAGGACAAGTTAAACCAAAAAAAAAAACACACCGAATGTAATTTCGTGTATAGTAAAAGCGGTTCAGTTAATCCGAGAGCCAGTAAAAGCACTAAAATTAACAACAGAAACAGTAGCAGTAAGCATTTCTGGTGACTTTCAGGTGCTCACATTTATCGTTGTGTTGTTCTCATAGTTTTTACGAACGTAATAAACTTTGAAAACTTACTTAAACTCATAAATTTCGGAACAAAACGGCCACAGATGTGCGCTTTATTTTATCAACACAGTTTCTAAACTGCAAAGGAACAACTGAACATGTTCCATAAAAAATCAAAAAAAAAAAATATATATACAAAAATTGCTGAGCAACCGCGAAAACAACAGAGAGGAAAAAAATAATAAAATTGTAGAAGTAGGACACTTGGCAGGACTCTGTGCATTTTTTTCTCACCAAATCTTGTAGTATGAATCCATATACGAAAACAACGACGACGATGACGACAACGACAACGACGACGTGAATAATATTTCTGACAACGGTATTGTGATTGCGAAATTGTTTCACTTGCATTATTATACCCATAGTGCACTCAAATCCCAGACAACAGGGCTTTAGGAAGTATTTTATTATTGCTGTCAGACTTTTTTGTAGTCAAGAAAGTTTCTTTTTAATATATCTTAATTGGAGACAATTTAGATAACAAAAAAAGCTGCAACTAGAGTGTGAAAGCAGATGAGTTCAGGTATTCAGTTTAACACAGACAAATTAATATATGTTAATGTATGTATATTATTTTTTTGGGGAGTAATGTCTTTTGTACCATACTATGCCATACCATTTAAAAGGAAAGGATTAATTAATTCAATATGAATATCACAAAGAATTATTAATATGAATATGAATATGAATGTGAATATGAATATGAATATGAATATGAATGTGAATATGAATATGAATATGAATATGATTATGAATATGAATATGAATATGAATATGAATATGAATATGAATATGAATATGAATATGAATATGAATATGAATATGAATATGAATATGAATATGAATATGAATATGAATATGAATATGAATATGAATATGAATATGAATATGAATATGAATATGATTATGAATATGAATATGAATATGAATATGAATATGAATATGAATATGAATATGAATATGAATATGAATATGAATATGAATATGAATATGAATATGAATATGAATATGAATATGAATATGAATATGAATATGAATATGAATATGATTATGAATATGAATATGAATATGAATATGAATATGAATATGAATATGAATATGAATATGAATATGAATATGAATATGAATATGAATATGAATATGAATATGAATATGAATATGAATATGAATATGAATATGAATATGAATATGAATATGAATATGAATATGAATATGAATATGAATATGATTATGAATATGAATATGAATATGAATATGAATATGAATATGAATATGAATATGAATATGAATATGAATATGAATATGAATATGAATATGAATATGAATATGAATGTGAATATGAATATGAATATGAATATGAATATGAAAATGAATGTGAATATGAATATGAATATGAATATGAATATGAATATGAATATGAATATGAAAATGAATATGAATGTGAATATGAATATGAATGTGAATATGATTATGAATATGAATATGAATATGAATATGAATATGAATATGAATATGAATATGAATATGAATATGAATATGAATATGAATATGAATATGAATATGAATATGAATATGAATATGAATATGATTATGAATATGAATATGAATATGAATATGAATATGAATATGAATATGAATATGAATATGAATATGAATATGAATATGAATATGAATATGAATATGAATATGAATGTGAATATGAATATGAATATGAATATGATTATGAATATGAATATGAATATGAATATGAATATGAATATGAATATGAATATGAATATGAATATGAATATGAATATGAATATGAATATGAATATGAATATGAATATGAATATGAATATGAATATGAATATGAATATGAATATGAATATGAATATGAATATGAATATGAATATGAATATGAATATGAATATGAATATGAATATGAATATGAATATGAATATGAATATGAATATGAATATGAATATGAATATGAATATGAATATGAATATGAATATGAATATGAATATGAATATGAATATGAATATGAATATGAATATGAATATGAATATGAATATGAATATGAATATGAATATGAATATGAATGTGAATATGAATATGAATATGAATATGAATATGAAAATGAATGTGAATATGAATATGAATATGAATATGAATATGAATATGAATATGAATATGAAAATGAATATGAATGTGAATATGAATATGAATGTGAATATGAATGTGAATATGAATATGAATATGAATATGAATATGAATATGAATATGAATATGAATATGAATATGAATATGAATATGAATATGAATATGAATATGAATATGAATATGAATATGAATATGAATATGAATATGAATATGAATATGAATATGAATATGAATATGAATATGAATATGAATATGAATATGAATATGAATATGAATATGAATATGAATATGAATATGAATATGAATATGAATATGAATATGAATATGAATATGATTATGAATATGAATATGAATATGAATATGAATATGAATATGAATATGAATATGAATATGAATATGAATATGAATATGAATATGAATATGAATATGAATATGAATATGAATATGAATATGAATATGAATATGAATATGAATATGAATATGAATATGAATATGAATATGAATGTGAATATGAATATGAATATGAATATGAATATGAAAATGAATGTGAATATGAATATGAATATGAATATGAATATGAATATGAATATGAATATGAAAATGAATATGAATGTGAATATGAATATGAATGTGAATATGATTATGAATATGAATATGAATATGAATATGAATATGTTTTTTCTTTTTATAACTTCCTCCCGTTAAAGGGATTTTGACTACCCTTAAAATGTTTGAGCACAGTGCGAGCGTTTAGGAAAGTTGGAGAATATTGAAAAGTAGATACCAATGTAAATTTGTCTTAAATGTCTGAATATCGTAATGAGAGAACAATATAGAGTCGGGTAAAGCATTCCACATTCGTGTAGTGCGGCTTAAAAAAGAATCACTCTATTGGACAGTACGTCAGAAATTGGGCTCAAGGGTCAACTGATGAGCATTCCCTGAAGCGTAAGTATTACGGTTAAATTGCTTAACGGTAAAATAATGAAAGACAAAGAAACGTTGCGGCGGCTTTCGAGAGATTCAAATGTTTCTGTTATGGTTCCATGACTTATTATTCTTAAAGTTCTTTTTTAGAATCCTTCCAAGAGACTCAAGTGTGTTATTAGAACACTTTAATTAAGAAAACCTTATACATTATAGAAATATCAGGTTCATCGTCGAAGGAAACCAAAGCACTTAGCAGCGTTTTTGGCGACGACGCGACGTCGAATATGTGGTCATTATACACAAGGTGGTCTGTAACTGAAATGCACATATCGAGAACTGAAAGCTGTTCTGATTCCTCAACGCAAGTGCCGCTAATAGGGGGTGGGTTCTGTTTTAACGACAGAATACAATATTGACTTTTTGAAGTATTAAATTCTTCTTGGTTTACGGTTCCCCATTTGCCAAAGCTAATGAGATCAGAATTTAATGAGCTTATCAAACACCGCCGCCGTTCTTAATCCACATCCGAAGAACAAGGACATGCATCTGGAAACGCATATGGGAAGATGAGAAGAAGATTTAATGGATTAGAAGTTTCAGACAAAAGATCATTGCTGAATATGAGAGAGACAGTTAGATACAAAGGAGAGCCTTGTTTTATGAATTTCGGACTTAAAACCGTAAAACATATCTTGTATAAGTCTTTCGAAAGGCAGTTTCATCAATACCAAATGCACGTATTTTTGGTTGGAGAGCTTGATGCGAAACTCTATCAAATGCTTTTGAAATATCAAGTATAATAATCTTACTTTTTTCAAAAAATTTAAACACTTGTGCGACTGTTCGGTGCGATATCAAATCAACTAAGCAATGATTGTAGAATTTGTAATCCTGAAAAACATCTCATTGCTACAGTTTCTCTTTTTGGAAAAGTTTTTAAGTGGGATAAACTAGAGCAGGATTGATGTTTCTTTGTAAATCTATAGCACCGAATGTTGGTATACATATCAACATGGACAAAATTTCGTATGTTTCATAAATTTAATTGTTAGGTATCAAAGGAAAGCAATGTCGATTTTATTTCAATCACACAGGACCCAAGAGCGACTGAAGTACTTTAGGTGAATCATTCTGATTTGTGTGGTCCATTGAATGTCAGGAGCATGGGAGATCCAAGATACATATTGGTTTTCGTTGATGACTTAACTAACGTTTGTTTATTTTTCACAATCGAAACATGAAACAGTTTTTCGTTTTGCAGAGTCTAAGGAATTAGTAGAAAATCAATGCGATAAACTAATAAAAGCCTTACATACAGATAAATGGATACGAAAAGTGCAACAAAACGTTTCAAACGTACTATACCCCAAAGCATAAAGGATTAGTAGAACGCATAAACAGGACTATCATCGAGAAAGCGAGGTACATGGCGAATTTGCCAAATGCTAGATGCAAATGAAAAAGATACTTTGACGACTGAATCAAGTGGAGGTGTAAACATTACGCACTCAATATCAGATGAAAATGAAATCTCAACGCGAGTTCCCAGAAGAAGTCAGCAAGCTCGGAAGTCAATAATAAGGAATGAATGTATTACTTATTCAGTGACAACAGGCGAGTTGCATAATCCATTTACTTACAAAGAAGCTCTTAAAAGTGTCTTAAAAGTTCTGATTCCGAATTGTGGTGGCAAGCTACTAAAGAAGAGATTGAACTTTTAAGAGAAAACTTTTCCTGGAATCTTGTAGACTTGCCAGTTGTCAAAAGACCTATTAACTGCACATGGATATTTAAATCAAAACGTAATAGCGAAGCAAGATTTCAATGTATAAGACACCGTTGGTAGTGAAGGGTTGCGCTCAAAGAAAGGGGATTGATTATGAGGAAACTTTCTCCCCAATAATAAGACATACGAGTAGCACTTTTGTTTCTCTAGCTGCTCATTTAGATCTTGATATTGACCAAATGGATGCAGTTGCTGCTTTCCTTCAAGAAAGAAAGGTTTCTCCAATAATATTGGTAAAGTATGCCATTTGAAGAAATCGCTATATGGGTTGAAGCAAGCCAGCCGGTTGTGTAACCAAATACTCGATGCAGCTTTGATTAATTATGGTCTCAAGAAATCAAAAATAGATCCATGCGTTTATTTTTCTTAAATTGAAATTCTCTAAGGACAATGTAATGGTTGGTTCTTGTGACGCGGAATGGGCCAACGATGGCAATGACAGAAGATCAGTTATATGAGTTACAGGTTACATAATTTTTACTTGCGATATAGGGACTATAGGGCAAGTTCTGCATTTGGAAAAAAAATCGAACTCGAGATTTTGATCAAAGTTGACATTACGATGATAGCGAAGACGAAAAAAGTGGGTCCGACAATTCCGTCTGTCTGTCTGTATGTCTGTATGTCTGTATGTCTGTATGTCTGTATGTCTGTATGTCTGTACCTCGAACTACAGCCTAAACTACCGGAGGTATTTTCTTCAAACTTGGTAGTTAAGGGTCTTCGGTGATTCCCTAGAGGAAAAATTGAAATTTTCTTTTTAGCTCCAAAACTAAGGGTACCCCCCATACACCCGTAATGCAAAATCTTATTTATCTCGAAAACGGCTCTAACGATTTTGATAAAAAAAATTAAGTGTGATATTATAAACATGGACTATACTTTGGTCAAAAAAAAATTTGGGGGGAAATGTTATTAGGGGTACCTGTCATAGAACGGTTTTTTTGATTTTCGAATTTCTCACCAACGGCTCTAACGATTTTAATCAAAACTTGTATGCAGGATGTGATTTGCATTTTAAAAAATATAAACTAAAAGTTTTTTCGAAAAAATAGTTTTTGGATTTTTAAAAAAATAATACAATTTTTTTTTGAAAATTCAATATCTTGAAAACCAATACACGATTAAATTTTTAAATTACGTTTTAAAATGTATTTTATTAAATACTAACAATTTGCATATCAATTTTTTTTATAAAAATTTTAAGGAAAATTTAGTACACAAAAAACATGTTTCAGTGTGTCTGTATGTCTGTACCTCTCACTACAGCCTAAACCACTGGACCTATATCTTTTAGTCTCGGTAGTTAAGGGTCTTCGGTGATTCCCTAGAGGAAAAATTGAAATTTTCTTTTTAGCTCCAAAACTAAGGGTACCCCCCATACACCCGTAATGCAAAATCTTATTTATCTCGAAAACGGCTCTAACGATTTTGATAAAAAAAATTAAGTGTGATATTATGGACATGGACTATATTTTGGTGAAAAAAAAATTTGGGGGGAAATGTTATTAGGGGTACCTGTCATAGAACGGTTTTTTTGATTTTCGAATTTCTCACCAACGGCTCTAACGATTTTAACCAAAATTTTTATACAGGAGCTGCTTTGCATTTGAAAAAATATAAACTAAAAATTTTTTCGAATAAATAGTTTTTCGATTTTTAAAAAAATAATACAATTTTTTTTTTGAAAATTCAATATCTTGAAAACCAATACACGATTAAATTTTTAAATTACGTTTTAAAATGTATTTTATTAAATACTAACAATTTGCATATCAATTTTTTTTATAAAAATTTTAACGAAAATTTAGTACACAAAAAACATGTTTCAGTGTGTCTGTATGTCTGTACCTCTCACTACAGCCTAAACCACTGGACCTATTTCTTTCAATCTCGGTAGTTAAGAGTCTTCGGTGATTCCCTAGAGGAAAAATTGAAATTTTTTTTTTAGCTCCAAAACTAAGGGTACCCCCCATACACCCGTAATGCAAAATCTTATTTATCTCGAAAACGGCTCTAATGATTTTGATAAAAAAAATTAAGTGTGATATTATGGACATGGACTACATTTTGGTCAAAAAAAAGTTTGGGGAAAAATGTGATTAGGGGTACCTGCCATAGACCCGTTTTTTTGATTTTCGAATTCCTCATTAACGGCTCTAAGGATTTTAACCCAAAATTTTTAGCAGGAGTCCCATTAAGTTTAAAATAATATTGTATATACAAATATTCGAAAAAATATTTATTGGGTTTAAAAAAAAAAAAAATTTTTTTAAATCAATATCTTCAAAACCTGTGAACGATTATTTTTTGAAATTATTTCCTAAAATCAATATTATTAAATACTTAAAATTCGTATCCCACATTTTTGTCTTGAAAAATTTTAGAGAAATTTCTTATATAAAAAATGTATTTAATAATAAAACGATTTTTTAAGGTTTATTTGCATAAATTCATACTTTTCCGGAAACCAGACGGCAATTTTATGCATTTGAACATTATTATCTCATTAAATCCATGTTTTATATTTATAAACTGTATCTTAAATTCCAAAGTACTTTACATAAGAGCAAGTTTGTGCGATCCAGTCGTGCATTTTTTTTTTTATCCGATGGAAATCTTCAAAAGACACTCGGTAAGAATCGGTACCGAGTAGTGTGGGACACTTGGTTGGTTCTTCTTAATCTCCGAACATTGTCTCGTACATTTAATACGGTCTCCATTTCGGAGTTAGTATGACTTTGGAGTCGCTGATTGTGTGATACAGCGTGTTTCTTAACCACTTCTGTAACCATTTCAATTTGAAGGTCACGATGTAGATCGCTATTTCTTATATACCAAGGGGCATTTATTATTCCACGAAGGACCTTGCTTTGAAATTTTTGGATGGGTTCAGCATTTGTTTTCTTTGTACAGCCCCATAGTTGGATGCCATATGTCCAAACAGGTTTCAATACTTGCTTATATAACATTAGTTTGTTCTGGATAGATAGGTCAGAGTTCTTTCCTAGTAACCAGTACATTTTTCTGTACTTCAAGTTTAGTTCTTCTCTTTTCTTTTTGATGTGCTATTTCCATTTAAGCTTTGCATCCAAATTCATTCAAAGGTATTTGGCGGTATTGGATTAAGGTACTTCTGTACTGTTTATAAATATTGGAACATTGTTTATGTTTTTGTTTTTAAAGTTTATATGCGTCGATTTTGTTTCGTTTAATTTGATACGCCATTTCTGTGTCCAATCACTAACTTTATCGACTGCATTTTGCAATTTTTGTGTAGCCTTCGTAACGGATTTATCTGGCACCAATATTGCAGTATCATCAGCAAAGGTCGCTATGATAGCGTTGATGTCCACTGGAATATCCCGTGTATATAACAGATACAGGGTTGGTCCTAGGACACTTCCTTGTGGTACTTTTCAAAAGCTTGAGAAACATCTAAGAATAAAGCAGAGCATACTTATTTTTCTTCAAGTGCCTTTTCCACAACATCCGTAATTCGATGCACTTGGTCTATCGTGGAATGTTTATTTCTAAATCCAAATTGATGGCTTGGAATTAGTCTTCTTTCTTCAATTATTTTGCTAAGCCTTTTCAGTAGCAGTTTTTCAAAAACTTTTACCATGATTGGTATAAGCGATATTGGTCTGTAAGATGTTACTTCTGTTGGTGGCTTACCTTGTTTAGGTATAACAATGACTTCTGCAATTTTCCAATGATGTGGCACATATCTTAGTTTAAGGCATGCGTTTATTATAAATTGGAGTTTCTTGAAGGCTATTAGAGGCATTTCTTTCAAAACCTGAGCAGTTATAAGATCGTACCCTGGTGATTTTTTGTTAGACAACTTATGTTGAGCGTGACAGAAGGTATTTCACATTCGTCGTTTCTGTCAACAAACTCTAAGGGATCTGTAGCTGTGTTTGCTGGGAATGGCTTGAAAACATTCGCGAGATGTTCAGCGAAGAGATCAGCCTTTTGTTTCTGGTTTCCGATCCATTTCCCATCTTGAGATTTTATTGGCGGGTTTTGTGTCTGAGGTCTTCTTAGGCGCTTAGCTGTTTTCCATAAGGAGTATTCGGTAGAAGCATCCATCGTCAGACTTTTCAGGAATCTACTTAGTGACTCATTTTTAAACTCACAAATTCTTGTTTTTAATTCGTTGTTAAGACGGTTAAAAACTACCTTATCATCTGGGAATCTCGTGGTTTGCCATTTTCTTCTAGCTCTTCTTTTTCCAATATCAACTCCTTTATTTCGATAGGATATTTTATACCTTTTTCTCTCGCGTTCGAAATAGTTGGAGTACTTTCTTCTGCAGCCTGCTGCACATTAGCAATAAATTGTTCTACTTCATGATCAATTTGTTCAATTGTTTGCATAGGGGATCTTAGGTTTATAAATCTTTCAAGTTTGTCTCTGAATTCGTTCCAGTTTGTTCTGTTATTCACGAGCTTGGGATTACTTTTTTCTATTATTTCTGCTTCGCTCAGTGATAAAATTACTGGAGTATGATCTCACGATAAATCGTAATTACCTTCGACACTTATATGATTTCGTTTAATATCTTTAACTACGAAAAAGTCTATAAGGTCTGGTATTTTGTTTGTATCAGATGGCCAATATGTTGGCGAACCAGAAGAATAAAATTCGCAGTTGTATTTTCAGCCTGCTTGGTATAGTCGTTTACCTTTTGTTATTATGAGCCTAGATCCCCGTTGGGTGTGTTTAGCATTGAAGTCACCACCAACAAGGAACATAAAATTAAAAATTAAAAAAAAATACTTAGTCGAAATTATGTTATAATATTCTATCGACTTTCTGATCAATTGTTTTTCATGTGTAAACATCTTTGCCGGCGGTAGAGTGAACCGAAAACGTGGGTAAAACTTATACGTGTAGCCCGTTACGGTTAAACATTACGATTACACGTTATGGTTGCACGTTCCATGTAGCAACTTACCTTACGGAAGATTGTATTTAAGACCCTGCTTAGATTGGAAGTATTGCGTACTTACGACATCGTGCTTACATTGGAAACTTTGAGTACTGGAAATCTTGATTTTATTACTTTCCATTCCTGGCTACAACTAAATTTTTTTCGCTACATGGTAGGCATATTTTGGAATGTGAACGCATGCTCGTCAAGCATGTTAGTCCATCGTGGTTAAAATTCTAATGAGAAGTGATGTTTGACAGCTTGTTTGGCGAATATGAATGCTCCTTTTTTTACATGTACATCAAATATTCATCACGTCGTCGTGCTTGTCAAAGAAATTTGAGAATATAAACGCCCCTATTATTGCTCCGAGCAAATAATTGTAGTATGGCTGCTTTTAAACGATGCGATATCTCTGCAATTTGTAAGCATGTTTGCGAGCGACGTATGTATGTGTTGGCGGGCTTAAGCCAAATATAATTAATTTGTTCAAATGCATGACAAGCACGTGCAAGTCTATTAGTAAATTCTGGTTGAAGTTGCATGAGCACGAATCTTCAATCTTTTATTTTTACATCGGAGGAGTGGCGAGAGGACGTTGCCTTTTGTGAGTTTTTTTTCGGCAAAATTATGTTTTTACGAATTTCTTTGAGATTTCTGTAATTTTATCCGAGTAATTTGTTTCATCATAAAATTTTTGTTTACTGTTTTAATATTTTAATCAGTGCTTACGCTGTGCCTTGTTCTCATCTCTTCAACGTACTATACGCAAATGAACCAATAAATGCATGATAAATGATCAATATTGCATAAAGCGGCAAATACACACGACACTTGTGTGCACACCGGTGTCGGTGTACGGAAATGTGTCCCGTCTGTGGGCTGGTGCGCACACCGATTTTCGGTGTCCGACACCGTGTGGGTAAAATCAAAAGTTTTAGATTTTTGGTGTCGTGTCGGTGTCGCGATCGGTGTGATGTGTATGGCGATGTGCGCGCACATTTGCTATTCAGTATTCACTACTCACTATTCAGTTGCAGCCGAATCGTTGTGCAGTAAAGCACGTCGAAAAATTTACTTGCGACTTATATGTTCTCTAAGATAAGTTATGCATTCGGAAAAAAAATCGAACTCGAAATTTTGACATTACGATGATAGCGAAGACTAAAAAAGTGGGTCTCGCAATTCTGTCTATATGTTTGTTCGACTAGAACCTTAACGGCTGGGACGATTTACTTTGAACTATGGTAGATATCATTTTTAATTTTTCCCCCACAGGTTTTTTTCTTTTTTTTTAAGACCAAAAATAACGGTACCTTTTATACGAATTTTTTTTCGAAATTTTATAAATATTTGTTCTTCTCAAAAAATGTTCAACAGATTTAAAAACATTTTCCGAAAAATGGCTATTGGGAGTACCCGCCATGGAACATTTTTTTTTTATTTTTGATTTTATCAAAAACGGTACCACCGATTTTGATAATTTTTTTTGTTAAGGCTTGAAAAGTATTGTGTGTTCAAATTTTCAATATAATCTACAAGATGTGAGAAAAAAATGTATTTTACCTAACAAAAAGGTACCCATCATAGAAATGTTAAAAAATGTTTTGAAAAATCGTATTTTTCTCGAAAACGGCGCCTAGAATTTTGATAACATTTTTTTCTTTCAATAAATTTTTATGATCTTTAATTGAATAAAAAACATTTAAATTAAGATATAACAGCTTGTACCTACCATAGAACCATTTTTTCAAATTTTGAATTACTCATTAGTCATTCAATATTATCGACATCATTAACGCGCTAACCTCATCGTCTAATGGACGACGTCCATATCACTTATGGTTAGATCTCTCCAGTATGAGATCTCTTGCACAACTAAAGTGTGCACGATTCGGTGTGCCGTGTCACCGTGTGTGGTGGAAATCGGTGTTGCCATAAGATATTTTTGGAAATCGGGAGATGTCCACATCAGAAATCGGGGAAATCGGGGAATTAGAAATTGAAATAATTTTACTTATATAAACAAAAAAAAATTTCTTTATCAATTTATTTGAGAAAAAGTTCTTTCAACATTAGTTGAAGAGTTTGGTAATGTTAATATCGATTAAAGAAAGTTAGCCATCAATGGAAAGGCCAAACTTTGATTGCCCCTTTTGATTGAACAAACAATTTTCCAAAATATTTCAATTTTAATAGTATCAAAGCTTTCATATATTAAGCTTTTAAAGTCAAGATTACTTATTTCTCTATACTCACAATCGATTCGCTGCATATCAGAATAATGAATAATATTAGGAAATAAGTTAAAAAGATTACTTAGTGGATCAATTTGTTTATTTACAGTTTGTTTTGGTTTTCATAAGGCCAAAGCCTGAAAATTTTTATTTTTAAAATCAAACCTATGTAATATTTGCTTGCAAAGTTCAACGTAAACGCTTATACAGCTGTTTTTAAATCGTTCAACTTCAGAGCTTGAAATAAGATTTTTGTCCAATTGTAACTTAAGATCGCTCCCGAGGTACAAATTATCATTGCTTTTTATATTGTATTTTAACATTTCGCTAAAAGATAAAGAAAATGGATCTACATTTATATTATTAGTGTAATTGAAAATATAAACAAGAACTTAACTACCGACACGGCGACACGCATCGCCCCACACCAAATCAAACAAGATAAAGAAGAAGAAGAAATTTAATCTTGGTTGGGTATAGTTCACATTGTATTTTTGTCAAGAAATCGATGTAAGATGAATTGAATTTAACAAAAATTGCGTATTGATAAGGTCCCCACAGTCAACTGATGAGTCCATGTGAGATCGCCGGGATGAAACGCCAATTTTTGTGAACTAAAGGCCAAAAAGCTATTTTGAAGAACAAGAAAGACAATGACAACGACGTTAACAATAATTGCAACGAATATGTTTTCATACTAAATTTAAAAAGAGAAAACCGTAAGTTAGGCACTGCCAAAATCTATATAAATAAAAATAAATCGCAAAATGTGTTGCTAAGCGTTAAACTCGAGAACGGTTCGACCAATTCGGCTAATTTTTGTTTTAACTTTTTTGTTAAGGTACAAGGAAGGTTCTTATGGAGAGAAAAAATATAAAAATTACAAGAAAAATAATAAAAACAATACTTTTAGTAGTATGTACGTCCGCCAACGATTACTCTTAGTCAATGTTTGAGGCCCAATATCATTCCAACATTTAAGAACTGTTAATGGTCAATTATGTGGCTCTTACAGAGATGCCTGTCAGCGTTTGCAACTGTTAGAAAATGATGCTCATTGGGATCAAACTTTAAAACTTCAAAAGCTCAACAAATACGAACATTGTTTTCTATAATATTATATCAATATGCTTTCCGTCAAACCCAATTGATTTATGGATCAAATACAAAGATGATATGTGTGACGATATCTTGCATCAAATGCGCAATAGAACAGTACTCGTAAATCAACATTTACAACGAGGCGTTGATATTAATTGAAGACATGTTTACCAAATCTTGCTGTTCTCCTGTTGACTATAATCTTCAATAACTGCCTGAACAACAGCTATTTCCCTGCAGCCTGGAAAACCGCAAAAGTGGTCCCTGTCCCGAAGAAGAACAACCGCGCAAATGTGGAAGGATATCGGCCAATTTTTTGCTCAGCTGCATGAGTAAGATACTGGAGGCATTGATATTGAAGAAACTCAACGTTTTCTGCAGAGAAAGAGATGTCATACCGGAGTTTCAGTATGGCTTTCGAAATAAAAATTCTACCATACATCCATTACTGGGACTCCATTCTGATGTTACAATTGGACTCAACAAAAAGGAAACCACTGTAGCGTGTTTGCTGGACATCGAAAAAGCTTTCGACAGCGTTTGGATAAAAGGATTACTATTCAAACTCTCGGAACTTGGACTTGCTAATCACCTGGTAAGAATAATCAAAAATTTCCTAACCCATAGACTTTTTTATGTACAGGTAGAAAAACATGTGTCATCAACCAAAGGAATTAACGCTGGAGTTCCTCAAGGATCAAAACTTGGACCACTGCTGTTCAACATTTACACTGCTGATCAACCAGCCAACATATCAGGTACAAAGACGAAGCTTTATGCAGACGACTCAATCACATACGCCACCGCTTTTTCACCAGAAATTGCTGCCAGGAGAGTGCAAGAGCACATTAAAAACCTATGGGAATACTATGTCAAATGGGGACTGAGGATAAACAGCGAAAAGACTGAACTCATCTGCTTCCGAACATAAGTGACTGTCATTCGAAGACGAGCGTTTGCAACACGCTGTGATGTAATCAAAATAAAGCTTCCAGACAACACTGAAGTGACAGTCAAATCATCAACGAAGTACTTAGGAATCAACTTTTCCAATAAATTCAAATTCAAAAGGCATGCAGACTTGATGTTGAAGAGAGCCAACTATTCTCTGCACTTGGTCCTTCCGCTTCTCAGGAGGCGAAGTGGACTAAGTAAGAAAACCAAGCTGCTTGTGTACAAACAACTTATCCGACCCGTTCTGACCTACGCCTTTCCCACCTGGTTTACTATTTCACCTACAGCAATGAAAAAGATGAAGCTTTTTGAAAGTAAGATGCTCCGCATTTGCACTGGACTGTACCGTAACACACTGACGAAGAAATATATACCAACAAGGAATCTGTATAAAGAAGCAAAATTGATACAATTGGACAAGTATTTACTGCAGCTCTCCGGAAAAATCATCAGGAACCTGGAAGATCATCCCAACACAGAAGTGCAACAACTTCTCCAGCATGAACTAGAGCCTCGTGACAAGTATTTATACACCCGAGCCATCACTGACGATCAATTTGAAGATATCATCCATAACGACAACGCACCCTTTTACGAGAAGAACAACAATCAATACTACAGGGGATAAAACGCCCACTCATCAAAAATTATTATTTAGTTAATATTAAAAAAATCATGAATTAGATTAAGAAAACATTAATATGATATTGTAAGCAAATAGCATTATGTAAAGCCAAATGAAGAACGTTGGGCCCCTATTGTTGAACCAACATGATTTAATTTAGTAATAAGTTAGTTTTAAGTCAAATTGTATATAAAACAAATTGAAAAATAAAATTCTTAATCTAAAAATCTAAAATTGAAGACATGTGCTTAATGATGTCGAACAAAGTATTATCTCAATTAAAACGACGGTTTTAATCAAGAGTTGCAACGTGAAAAACTGTTCGATCTTGATTCTTTAAGGGAATCGGATCGAAAATATACTCCGCTGTTGAACCTATAACAAAAAAATGTCTTTGATACACTTATGAAAGTTGTAAATGATGGAACTGGGGGTTTTACTTTTTGGATGCTCCTGGTGGTACAGGAAAGACATTTTTAATTTCATTGAATTTAGCAACAATTCGCTTACAGAATACAATTGCACTCGCACTTGCTTCCTCTTGTATTGCAGCCCATTCAGCGCTAAGATTACCTTTGAATATTCAAAGCAACGAAACTCTGACTTGCAACTTACTGAACAATGTGATCGAAGCAATCATTCTAAAGGGAAAATATAAGGGAGAGGATGTATTGACACCCCGCATCCCAATGGTACTAACTGACGTACTGTTTGAATTCAAACCACTGCAATTTCCAGTTAAGCTTGCTTTCGCTATGACCATAAATAAATCATAGGGTCAGTCGTTGAGTGTTTGCGGCGTTAATCTGGAAAACACATGCTTCTCTCATAGACAGTTGTATGTTGCCTGCTTTCGCGTTGGAAAACCGACAGCTTTATTTATTTTCGTGCCAGGTAATCAAACAAAAGATATCGTGTAAGTGATTATAGCGATCAGTATAAAATATGTTTTATTACTGCGAATGGACAATATTAACATACAAAATTAATGTTGTGTTGTTTTATAGAAAAAAGGGCAGAAAAACGTCTGCCGGGGCAGCTAGTTTTTAATAAAATAATAAATTATGTTCATTCAAGAGCGGAGAAAATATCTGAACGTATTTTTAAATTGAAAATCGGGAGAAAGTGCACTATTTACATCAAAAATCGGTGTATCGGAAATAGGTCTAGAAATCGGGAGAAATACGATAAATCGGTGTTTCTGGCAACACTGGGTGGAATGCTACACCGGTGTGCACACGAGGGTCGTGTGTATTTTCCGCTTAATAATACACTATTTTAAATGCAGTACGCTAGATTGAAGGAAATTCAAAAGATTTTTCTTGAAGCCTACATCCAATCTATACGTGTGACTTTTTCACTAATTTACTTACACGTGCTTGTCATACATTTGAACAATGTAAGCTTTAAACGCAATTGCTGAGGTTGAAAAAATGTGGAGTTTTCGTTTATTCTTATTTCTGGTTTTCTTTATTTATATTTGGCGTTCGCTCAGTGAAATTCGCTTAACTGAGTAAGGAGTGATTGAACAAAGTTAAATTATAGTAAAAATCGCTGTGTTTAAAAGCACCCATGCAATCGAAAGAAAGCCAAAAGAGAAACACAGACTAAACATCGGTTTCGTGTAGGAACAGTCTATTTTCTATCAGATAGCATCTCTGTTTGAATATAGGGGTTAAAATGTTATGCTGTCTCAAACAACATCCCTATTTAAACATAAGTCAAACATTGGACGTAAAATGGTGCGTTCGTTTTCTTACAATATTTTAATTATGAAATAGATAGGTTTTTTCCTTTACTTTGAAACTCTACTACAGACACGTAAAAATAATTCTGAACAGTAAGTTCAATTACAATGTGAACACTGTCTTGAAATTAAAGATTAAAAAGTCAATCATAAGTTTAAATGATGGCTACGTTTGCAAGTGTATAACTGGCGCATTAGTCGCGCATATTTCTATCGATGCGATAGTTACAGGACATGGTCCAAAAATACATATGTATTTTGGGGGAAAGCGTTATGTACAGCTATATATAGATATTTTTGGATTTAACTATAAGTGAAATGGATAAATTGTGGGAAAATAGTGTTTTGATTTGAATTTATCTAAAATCACAAACTAATACGATGCATTGTATCTTGGACGAATGTTGATGCTTAAACATCTTAACCGTGAGTTCCGGCACTCACACTTTTTTTTTTTAATGTTATTTTTAATTTCATTTAAATAAATAAATAAGAGACCACGACGCGACGGCTCATAGAGAGCCTAAACCTATAGTGACAGTGAGCCTTAACAATTCTGAACCGTTTCTGTGTGCGTGTTCGGAGAAATGGAAAGGACCTACAATTTTTTGCCGATTCCAAACAGCTAATGAGCAGCACCTTTCATAACAAAATATACATCCCTGAAAAACTTTTTTGCAGCGGCTGAGAATCGAACGCAAGACCCTCTGAATGACGGTCCAAAGCACTTATTTTTATGCCAAGGGGTAGAATTTCAATACCCTCATCTTCTTTAACACAGAATGATATAACATCAAGCAAAAATGAAAACTAAAAGAGCATACACAAGCTGGTGTAAAACTTTTCCAACAAAGGACATCGGATCGCTCAGTAAGAACAAAAAAAAAAAACCATTAAGACCATAGGACAAAGATACTAACGTTCGTTTTCACCCGCTATTCCGGTACCTCCTTTGTTGGTATTTTTTGTTTTTTTTTGTTAAGTTCATTAGACTTTCGATCCAAATTCTCGAGTATTAATTTGAATCATGATGTCGTTTCCTTTCTTCAACAGGATTGATTTTTTTCTAGTGAATATTTTGACTTGTTTGCTTGAACAAGGCACCCGGAAGGGGTGCCAAATAACTCCCACACTCCACCAAACCTATTCAAAAATATTCAAGACAAATGGGTAGGTACGTAGATAAATCTACATCGAATATGTACACACACAATTGAAATTTTAGTTCCAGTTTAAGTTTCCATCAGCATGGAGTCGCTTCGACATTCGGACTATCGCCTTCATCTGTTCGTTGAAAGAACTTTTGAATGCTTGTCAGTGCTATGTTTTTTTGTTCATTTGTTGGCTCTTAGACGCAAAAGACAGCGGGCCACGTTTCAAATAATCTACCATCAGGGAAAATATTGCTTTTTTTGGGATTCCTGTCAATCGGATTGACGAAGGACTTCAATGAAAAAAATTCGAAGATGATGATCAAGAACTTGACCCTTCTGCAGGAAAAGAATTTTTTTTTCTACAAACACATATTTCATAGATACACACATACTACTTTTTTATGAGGATGTAGGATATTTTCCAGAGATTAGACATGTCCTTCTGGAAATTATAATGTTGAACATGTTCTAGGTGATATCATGCTGTGGGTAAACGGCTTAGAATAGAATTGAACGCTTCAAATGATAAACGATTATAACGACGATTATGTCGGTTGGTGTAACTAACATTGTGTCAATATTATAATATTAGAGCTACAGTGCTGTTAAAATGCACAAGTCGATTTTTTTTAAATGTTGGATTCTTGCATTTGCTGGCTTTTTGTTTCATTGGTCTTGTGTCGAAAAAGTTTTTCTATCAAAAGATATGGCTATTGTTCAATATTTGGCACTAAGAGATAATATGTATAATTTTAATATTTAAAACACGTCTAACTGTTATCCAGTGTCCACATTATGTTCATTTGTTTTAGTCAGCGTCGTTGATCAATAATGTTTAGGAAGTGTGAACGTGCTTATCAGCAGCGTCAATCAACCTTTGTTGACCCGAATCCAACTTTTTCGATCAAAAAGCTTCCTTTATCAATTTGAACTTCTGGATGGTTTCAAATTTATTTATTCAGTAAATAGGTACATTAGAAGGTTAGGTTAGATTAGGTGGGGTAATTGATGCGGCAAGCCGTATGACCTCCCTCGGATCTCAATGGATCCATTGTGGTCTCCAAAATATAGGTAATGTAGGGATTGGAAGGGTAAGAAGAAGGATTTAGTGATAGTATTAGGTATGAAGTGCCTCCCTGAACCATCCTGATTTCTGAATGAAGTTTAAGGACGCTATTTTATGGCAAAAATGAGACGTCGTCGCCCAGTTTGTCGAAAAAATATTATTAGAGGGCATATTTTCTAGTTCCGACTAGGCTGAGGCATTCACAAAAGCAGTGAGATGAGGCCTCTTCCACATCTTCGTTTTGGTACCTTCTGCATAAGTCAGGTGTGCTGATATCCATTCTGCTCATGTGGGTTCCCATTAACTTGTGACCCATCAGCATTCCAACCAAGAGAGACAATTGAGGTCTGCTTAGCTTCAGTAGATAATCTGTTTTTTTTTTTGTTTGAAATATCTGGCCAAAGATTCCTTGAAACCCGACATATGTCAATCGTCGACCATCTGTCATTTGCGATCTTAAGGAAACTTTGGTGAATTCTTTATTTTTCCTGCTCCAGTGGCATAAGTATCCAGGGTAGAATTTGGCTCTGTTGAATTGATGAACCGTTTTAGGCCAGATCATCCGCCATTTCATTTCTTTAAATGTCAGGGTGCCCCCGAAACCCATAAAAGGGTGACTGAATTTGTTTCGCCGAGCAATCTCAATTCACTACGGCAACAAGCTCTGATTACCGCCCGGATATCTATGAAGATATCAATATTCTTTTCCGTCAGTTAACATGTGGAAAGATAGTTTGCATGCCTCGCAAACTGCCAGCACTTCCGCTTGAAAACCAATGCAAAAGTTTTGGAACTGTAATGATATATTGATGGTTGGGTACTCTAACCCAGCTTCCGTTTTGGAACCGTATGTAAAGACTGATACATGATTTGCTTTTATGACCCGATTTCCATCCATATCTCCCTTGTTGTAACATTTGTTAGTGCGACTTGGTTAAAATCTATGTATGGTGATATATAGTCTGTTTGAATGTCTCTGCCAGTGAAGTTTAAAATGGTTCTTTTTTCAATTTGTACACTCTTTAAGTCGTAGAGCACTTTTGGCCGCCAACTCCTTCGTAAATAGATCAAGTGGGCAAGTGTGAGGAAAGTTTCTAGGGCTGCGGTTGGCGTGTTTCTCATGGCACTCGTTGTACCGAAATATGCTAGTTTTTGAATTTTTGTCAAGGCCTTAAAATTGGTTCCCTTATTCAAGGCTGGCCACCAAACCAAATAGGAATATGTAAGTTTTAATGGCTGTGTACAATTTACATGTACATCTGTGGTAGATTACATTGTTTTCGATTCCTTAGATGAATGAATTATTTATTGGGGGTATTATACTGCGTGACTTCAAGTTCAAGCCCTGCTGATGCGCCTATTTTTGCTTAGGAGTATTCTTTTTCATTTCCATAAACACCCAAGTGACCAGGTAGCCAAAGAAGTGTGATCCTATTCTGTTTGCCAAGCTCGCTTAGCCTGTTTATGCACTCAGTGTCTTGAGTGCAGCTACTTGGCTATCTGACATGATGTCAATGTTCTGGTTACTATAGTTTATTTCGGCATCACGATCTACGCATTTCTCTATGGAAAATGCTGTTAGAGTACCCCATTGGTATGGAAAGTTTGGTTCTAGGCCCAAAGATTCCTGCACAGTGCACATGTCAATTCGCTTGTTCTTGATCCATCAGTATACTACTTGATGGTATTTGTTTCGAGGGTGTAGTTTATTTGTTCTCCTACCCAAGATTTTTTGTTGCTTAACTCTATACAAACATTTTTCTCGAAATTATATTTTTTGATCATACGAGTACCATCTCTTGGGATATCAAGAACTTTTGTTTACTGTTTAAGTCACTTTTCCTGACACCAATAATTTTGCCTGTAAATCTCATGATATCTCCCATTATCACACTACCGATGACCTAGTGTAGAGGGGATAAATGAAGGACAACCTCCATAGCTGCGGTAGGGTAGGTTCTCATTGCTCCCGTAATACAAATACTCGTAATCCTTTGAACTTTCTCTAGGGTTTTTCTAGTTGTTGATAATTCGGTTCTCTTGTACCATGCAGCCTCATCATAGGTAATGATGGGTCTTATCATCATATAGTTTACATCCACTTAACAGCTCCATGACTTGCCTCTTGCAAATCATTAGGACTTTTTTGGTTTTTTTTCCCGACTATAGTTCTAAGAGGAGTTTACTATCTAGTGTAATTCCTAGATATTTTTCCTTCCTATGCATTTCAATTACTTCACCTGTTAAATGGATATGTTTCATATGTGGTAGAAGTCTTTTCCTGGTAAATGGTATGATTGTCGTCCTGGCGAGGCTTATGATAATCCTACATACAGAAACCATTTCCGTGTAATTGTTAGTCCTCTTTGGATAATATCGCAAAGAGTTTCCTCAAACTTGCCTACGATAGCAGTCCACCTTGAGGGAAGCTTCTTCTGTTGTGATTATTTGTTTTTAAGATTTTGTCCTGTTTGTGCCTCTGCATTTCTTGTGTCTAAAATTCTCTTTTATTCATCTGGCTATGGTGATGGGTACAGATTTCCTTGTAACGAAACAAGGTTGAGTCTATGCGAGTTCATTTTAATTTTCCAAGCAATAACAGTAGTGGTCAACTATAGTAGGTATCGAGTGCCTTTTGGAAGTTGAATAAAATTTGTTTTCTGAGATACTATAGATTTATGTAAGTATTGTCGGCGAAAAAAAGATCTTTTACAAAATCTGAGAACACAAAAAAGAACAGGAACTTTCTTTCATGCAGAAAATTTTCAAATTTTCAATTAATTTAACAAGATAAGTTGGAACAGTATTAACTGGGTGCTTATGAATGATTCCGTCATGCCAAACGCAATCGAATGCCATTTCAATGTCAAATGAACTTTTTATTTTCGAAAAACACATGCTCAATTTTTTTAAAACTTTACAGTTAAAAGTTGGTTTTTAATACAAATCTACAAGATGTGAGAAAAGAACACTATTTTATCTAAAAATACAAATGTAAAAAAATTGTTTCAGAAAATTGTTTTTTTTTCGAAAACGGAACCTAGAATTTTGATATGATTTTTTACTTGCGGTTTATAGGTACTATAAGGCAAGTTATGCATTCGTAAAAAAATCGAACTCGAGATTTTGACCAAAGTTGGCATTACGATGATAGCGAAGACGAACAAAGTGGGTCTCGCAATTCCTCCTGTCTGTCTGTCTGTTCAACTATAGCCTAAACGCCTCGGCCGATTTTATTTAAACTTGGTAGATATCATTTTAAATTTTTTTCCCAATTTTTTTTCTTTTTTTTAAGACCCAAAACAACGGTACCTGCTCTACGATTTTTTTCGATATTTTGTATTTTACTCAAAAACTTTCACAGATTAAAAAAAAAATTATAAAATTTCGTTAAGTTAAACCAAGGTAATGGTTGAAAAAATTTCCAAAAAATGGTTATTTTTGGTAGCCCCCTTGGAACCATTTTTATTGTTTTTGTTTTTCTCAAGAACGGTACGACCGATTTTGATCATTTTTCCATGTTAAGGCTCCCCAGCAGCTTCAATATTAGAGTGTATTCAAATTTTCAGAAAAATTTGGTTTGGATTTTAAAAAAACAGTTTCAATTCTTTTTTTTTCGAAACTCAATATTTCAAAAATCCCTTGTGTTAGGATGGTTTTTATTATAAAATATTAATTTATTAAAACAATCTTATTCTCTTGAATTATTATTATTGAATGATTTTTAATTATTAATTTTATGACAAAAAAAATAATAAAATACTAAAGTATTTAACAAAGTAAAAGTAAAATATAAAATATAATTGTAACAAGTACTCTTACAACTCGGCCATCCTGACTATATTGATCGGCTCGATCAAGAAACTCATTTAACAAAAAAAACAACAATATTAACATACATAAAAAACAAAATCATGAATAATAACAATATTAATAATAAAATAATTAATTATAATAGAAGTAAAACAAACCCTGGTTACATGAAGTTAAATACAAAATATTAGTACAGGTATTACCATTTTGAAAAAGATTTTTTAAGTATGAGAATCCCGCCAATCAACCCAGGAACGTATCCGTGAGGCTTCAATTATGCCATCATAAGGAATTTGAGTTAATTTACAATTTTCAATGTCTCTTATTACGTATCGATCATTCGGGAGAATCTTATGCACTTTGTATGGACCACGGAATTTGGGGATAAACTTTTTGTTAGTACCAGCTGTTGTATCTGTATTTCTTATCATAACAAAATCTCCTTCTGAAAATTGAATATGTGGTTTGTGTCTATTAGCATGATATTCTGAAGTTTTAGACTGATGGTATTCAATGTTATCAGAAGCTTTTTGTCGTAAAGTTCTTATATCATGAAAAGAAGACAAATTTCGTTTATTGTCCAAATATTCTGACAAAGTATCAACATCACGACCACGTTGTTCTACACCAAATAATAATTGACAAGGTGTAGCACCAGTTGTGGAATGAACAGAGTTGTTAAGAGCGTATTCGACTCTTGTTAAATGTTTCGACCAATTCGAGTGTTGAATTGGTTCCGTAATTTTAGATAATATCGACTTAAGAACTCGATTTACACGCTCAACTTGACCATTACTCTGAGGTGATGCTGTAGCTATTTTCACATGTTCAATATTATTTTCAATTAGATATGATTCAAATTCAAGCGATGAAAAACAAGAACCACGATCACTTATGATTCGACGAGGTCGACTATAATATTCAAAATACTTATCTAGACAAACACACACTTCTTTAGTACTTGTTGAATTTACGGGATAAAGTTTGACATATTTTGTAAAAGCATCTACTATAACCAAAATGTGTTTTCTCTTAGAAATAATTGACGGAAGAGGGCCAAAATGATCGACGTGAAGAGTATCGAATGGAATAGGTTTCTTTTGAATTTGGTGGAGAGTACGATTTGAACTATGTTGTGGCACAGAATACGTTAAACACTGAATACAATTTTGAATATACTTTTCAATTTTTTCTCTCATACCTGGGAACCAATAATGCATTTTAATTTTTTCAAGACGTTTCATAACACCCATATGACAATTTTTTTCATGTGCCACTCTTATAATTTGCAATTCCATTTCTTTTGGTACATATAACAACAGATTTCCATTTTCTAGTTTTCTATAAACTAAACCATCATCGAGGACAAAATTTGGAACTTCTTCTATTTCTAACTTTTCTCGTAATTTAACTATATTTTCGTCTCTATTTTGGGTTACCTATTTGTAATTGCATATCTACATCATCTGCATTAACAACTGTAATCATTTGTTTAACGTCTTTGTGACTCTGAACGCATGTTACTGGGTATCTGCTTAAAGCATCAACATGACCCATTAACAGACCACTTCGATGCTGAATGGTGTAATTATAATTCTCAAGCTCAAATGCCCAACGAGCTATTCGAGCATTTACACTTTTGCGATTCAAAGTCATCGTAAGGGAGTTACAATCCGTTATAATTTTAAATGGAATACCTTCTAAATAGACACGAAATTTTCGTAGTGAGTATATTATAGCTAGAGTTTCTAATTCAAAACTGTGAAATCGAGATTCAGAATAAGTTGTACGTTGTGAAAAATATGCTATGGGATGAAATTTATTATCTTCCTGTTTTTGCATTAATATTCCTCCAAAACCCTCAGTGCTTGCATCACAATGCAATTCTGTGTCATGTTTCGGGTTATACAATGCTAAAACAGGTGGCGTTACTTATTTATCTTTTAAGGTAGAAAATGCAGAAAGACATAATTCATCGAATACAAATTTAGCATTTGGTTTAAGAAGATTTCGTAATGGCATAGCAATATGTGAAAACGAAGGGACAAATCGACGGAAATATGAAAATAATCCTAAACATTTTTGGAGTTGATCTTTCGTTTTTGGAATAGGGAAATTCTTAATTTTTTCTATGTGTCCATTGTTAGGATGGATCCCTTTCTTATTGATTTTAAATCCTAAGAAATCAATTTCGTTGTAGCAAAATCGACACTTCTTAAATTTCAGTTCAAGTCGAAATTCAGCAAGTCGTCGAAGTAATCTTTGGAGTACGTCTAAATGTTCTTCAATTGTTTTGGTTGCAATTGTAATATCATCCATGTATATAACAACCACACCTTCTTCGATAAATGAGTGTAATATGTTGTTAATAAACCGCTGAAATACTGCTGGCGCATTTTTCAATCCAAATGGCATTTGTAAAAATTCAAACTGTCCGTCTGGAGTAACAAATGCTGTATACGGAATCGAATTTTCAGAGATCTTAACATGGTAAAATCCGTTTTTAAGATCTAAGGTTGTAAAATATGTCTTTCCTTCTAATCTTTCCAAACAATCATCTATATGAGGTAATGGGTAACTATCTCGCACCATAATTTTATTGAGGGGTCGATAGTCAACACACATTCGTTTTTCACCAGATTTTTTAGAAACTAAGACAATTGGAAATGTATAAGGAGAATTACTAGGTCGTATTTGTTTGTTTTTCAAAAGGTCACTAATCATATTTCTGACAATACGTCTATCTTCATATGAAAGCCTTCGAGGTGGTGAACTTATTGGTATGTCGGAAGTTAAGTGAATTTTCATTTCATATTTTTGTTCGTTAGAAATTGGAATATTTGAAAGGTCTAGATAATTATTCTCAATTAATGTTTTAATCTCTTTCCGGTGCATTGGACTTAGACCAACATTAATATCAAATGATTCAAAAAGCGCATCTTCCTCTATTTTAAAAATATCCGGAACAAAATGATCGATACAATTTGACAAATCAGGTATTTCAACAACGTTACAGAATTGACATTTGTTGCAGTTAGGCAAAAAGTTTAAATTCTTATTCTCAGTGGAATCATGCACACAATGTAATACTTTATTTAATATTTTTATTTCATTTTTATTTGGATCATCTAAAATTTTAGCATTTTTTTTTGGAATTTTATTTAAGGTTAAATCAACTATCATAAATTTAATGTTAAATACATTCAAAAAGTCTCGACCCAATAAGAGGGGAGACGGAATAACCGAATCGGGTACAACAAAAATATTAATTTGTTTATTAAACTTCCGAAAGAAAATTTCAATTTTAATTTTTCCGAAAGAATATACATAACTTAAAATGTCCCAATCCTTTGAAACCAGAATATTGAGTCCATTGATTGGTTGAATAATTTGGAACGGCAGATTTTCTTATTAAACTAATTGGACTACCCGAATCAAAAAGTGAAAGGAAAGTATTACATTTGTGCCTAAAACCATTATTCAAAAAGGTAACACTTACATAATTTAACTCGGAAAACGGATCGTTATATTTTGTTTCTCCATTTTCGGTGTTCTTAGAGTTGAATTCATCTAAAAGAGCCACTCGATTAGTAGGTTTTTGCTGGAAATTTCTAAAATTATGCTCCTTGGAACCACATTGAAAACATGAACCTTTTTCACGTTTGGGATAAGGACATGAATTTGCCAAATGTCCAACATTTGAGCAATTGAAACAATATATTTTGGAACAGTCAATATTTGGTTTTGAAAAAGTTGGTCTTGTAGAAAACACCCTCGTAGTTAATGAAGATTTGAATGCTTCATTTGCTTCACGTTTGCAGCGCAATTTACTATATTGATGAGACAATTGCTTCAGATGTTGTAAACTGCAAGCTGGATACAATACAGCAATGTTTACTGAATTATCTTGAAAACCTTCAATTATGAATTGAATAACTTGTGTTTCATCAATATTGGCACGTGCAGCCAACTCTTGCATTTTAAGAATATAACCCATAACAGATAGCTTCGATGATTGGAAAGTTGTTTTTCGTAGAGTATCGATTACTTCAGAAATAGAGTATGAATGTCCAAAGTTTGACAAAAAATTGTTGCGAAACGCCGCATAATTTGTTGAATTATCCACCCGAAGACAAATTTCGGCAGTGGAATCTGTTTTCATCAAACGTCGAATTGAATTTAAACGAAATATATCATCACCACTTACAGAATCGCAAGCTCTTTCAAAATTTTGAATCCATTTACGGGCATCACAAGCTTCATCACCAGCAAACGGTATGATGGTATGTTGAATATCTTCAAATTTTGGGGGAAGAAAAATATTCGGACTAAGAGCCAGTTCTTGTTGCAATTGTTGCAAACGTTGATGTTTTTCTAGTATTCTCAAGTGTATATCAATTTCAGCTTCCTCTGCTGTAAGAGATAGAATCCGATTTTCTGATGCAGGTTCCCCGACTTGATTGTTGTTTCCAAGTTCTTTTTGGCTTATCAAAGGGTTAAGTGCATCTCTTTGACTATTTCCGGAATTGTTGGAATTTTCAAAATTCTCTTCTTCTAATTCAGAAAGTTTGTCTTCATACAGCTTTTTTAATTGTATATAAGTGGCAGTTGATGAAAATTCTATTTTATGTTTTTCAAGCCAATTTTGCAACTCGGTTCTATTCATATTTATTCGTTTATTGGTCGTACTGATTTCTTAATATTCAAGTTTTCCAAAAGAATCCCACTTCTGAAGTTGTTAGGATGGTTTTTATTATAAAATATTAATTTATTAAAACAATCTTATTCTCTTGAATTATTATTATTGAATGATTTTTAATTATTAATTTTATGACAAAAAAAATAATAAAATACTAAAGTATTTAACAAAGTAAAAGTAAAATATAAAATATAATTGTAACAAGTACTCTTACACTTGCTAGATTTTTTCAACGTTGATAAATATAGGTTTCTTAATACAATCTACAAGATTTGAGAAAAAAATTTGGTTTACCTAAAAATAACGATACCCACCATACAAATGTTAAAAAATGGTTTTCGAAAATCTTATTTTTCTCGAAAACAATTCCGAGAATTTTGATTCAAATTTTATTTTGCTTTTAATTTTTACGATATAGAATTTAATAAAAACATTTTTGAAATTAATATGTTACTGACTGTACCAGCCATAGAACCTATTTCTCGAATTTTAAATTTCTCACTATCGGCAAAAGGGATTTTAATGAAATTTTTTATAGAAAAGCTTCTAAAAAGTTTAAAAAACATTGCATTTCAATACTACGAGTATAAGAACAATATTTTTCGAATTAAAAAAAATCTTTTTGTTTTTTGAAAATTCAATATCTCAAAAACGGCTTAGTATTTTTTTTTTGAAATGTATGTTTTATTTGTATAATAACAAAAATTTTGCGTTTACAAAGGTTTATATTTTTAAGAAACCACTACAACGACTTGAAATTTTTGTTCTACATGGCATAAGCCAATATTTGCTTAAATCATGCATCATGCATGCGGTTTCTAGCTCCAACTACTGAACAGTTTTTTTGAATTTTTCAATTTTTTTTGCAAAATTCGATATCTCAAAAACTGGTCAATATTTCTTGGAAATTTTATTTTAAAAGTTGGCGTTTCAAAATTTTTTCCTTAATAATGTTTTAAGATTTTGTATATAAAGGAGCAACATAAGAGCAGGTGCGAAATTCTTAAAATTTGCACAGCACTGTTACGGTGTATTTTCCCAGTATTTTTAAACGTTGCTAAGAATACCACTAACCCCATTATAAATTCCCTTTAGACCCAAAGCCATGTTATTGACTTACAATTGAGCTCAATGAACTAAATAATCCTTTCAGATCCATTGAGTTGAGCGAGAATCATGAAAAAGATATGCGGTACACCATCAAATTCTCTTACCCACAACACAACATAAGGCAAGGATTTCGGTTGAGTGGTTTGATTATAATGTATATATATATACCTACACCTAGGCTTTAAAAGTGAGGTTGTTATATTGTCTATTCCAAGGACAGGTGACTGTGAGATGTTGATCATAATTAAGAGGCATATCTAAAAAAAAATGTGTGTCCCTTTTCATAACCCATTTTTTAAGCTGATTATTTTTTTTTCACTGCACATAAAGTTAAAAATACATAAATTCAAAACCTTTTTGTATTAGAAAATAAAATGGGTATCCTGAAAGAACCAGACAAAAAAAATGTACATGCAAATAGAAAATTGAATGAAAGGAAAAGGACACCAAGGACAAATTTTATGTGCTTAAGATATGGTTACAAAAAATACTTACTCGTATAATAGGCCGCCTTTTTACCCGTGTAGAATACAACAGTCTTAGGGATTTCAAAATTGTCCTCTTTTATTCTATTGATATTTTACCTACATAAGTGTTTTTTTTTTTGTTATCACTTGGAAATGTTTTGTTTTGATGTTATATATTAGAATTTTGTCAAAACAGAATCAAAACTTGATATGGGTGACATGAATAAGAAAAAAAAAAAACTTATTTAGGTAGAAAAACAAATTTGGTATGCCATAATTTAATAATTGAACGAAAAACTGGAAGCAATCAACACTTTCCTAAAAATACCCATTTCCGTATTATAAATCTAGAATAGTTTTTTTTTTTTTTTATAATCTACTCACGCTCAAGGGATTATGATTACCCTTTAAATGTTTCAATACAGCGCAGGGCGTGAAGTTACGGAAGAGAAAGAAGGATAGGAAAGATGTGTGCAGGGGCGTATTTACCCTAGGGCTAAAAGGGCTACAGCCCGGGGCGGCAAGGCCGCTAGGGGCGGCGGGTGCAAGCAAAAGTGCACAAGCCGCCCCTAGCAATTGGCCAATTTATAATATTTTTTTAAAGCGATTGAACTTTCAAAACATACAAGCAAAAGAGGGCAAGCCGCCCCTAACAATTGTCTAATTTAGAATATTTTTGAAGGATAAAGAAAAAATACAAAGATTTGAAAAATGAGATTTTTTGAGTTTTTCAAGCATGACAATTTTTTTAGTGCCGTGAGTGGCTGTGACATGTCACTCACTTTTTTCACCATTTACTATTCTGATTTTTTATAAACGATTTTTTATAATGAAAATTCATGATAAAAATATTTACAGACATGTACCTTTTCTTTGGAACAAATTTCAATAAAACGAAAACATTATAAAAAAAAACACTTGTTGCTATGTAGCTGTAAAAAAAATGGGCTAGAAAAACTTTGGCGGGACGGATCTTAATTTTTTTTTCTAAACCATCTACAAAGAGTCCCTTTTTTATTAAAAAAAAATATAAAAATCCATCAAGCCGGATTCTAAATATAAGGTTATTTCAAAATCAAACTACAAAATCAATTAATGATACAAATTCAATTCAAGATAAAAATTTTATTCAAGATACAATATCTGATGTTGCGACTTCCTCAATACCCTCAAGAAATTCAAATACAGCTTCTTTACTTTCTCCTCTTATGACGAGTTCTTTTGAGTTGGAAAACGATCCAGCTCTGTGGTTAGATTTTTTTTGATAGATTTTTTCTCAAGAAATGGTTTCAAGCAAAATATTGAAGAATGGTGAACGTGTTTTTCGAGTTTACTTAATTTATTGAAAGTCACTTGGGAATATATATTTTGTGGACCATGTCGCCTTTTTGATAATGAAAAAGGTCAGCTTGCTTCGAGTCAAGGCTTTTGCGATTGGAAACATGCAAATGAAACATTGCATACACATGTATCAAGCTTGGGACACAAAAATTGTGTTCTCAAAATGAAAACTCGTTCCAAAGCCGAAAACAGAATTGATTCCAAGTTATTTGACCAGTTAGAAGATTAAAGAAAATACTGACGTAATGTGATGCTCAGAGTCGTCGTTGCTGTCAAATCCTTGGCAACCCGTGGTCTTTCTTTTCGTGGCGAGATAGATAAATTTAGATTTATACATAACGGGAATTTCATGGTGATCTTAGAAGCAATATCGGAATTTGATCTATTTCTTTCAAAACATACACAAAGTTTCGGCAATCCAGGAAAAGGAAACATGTCATATTTGTCTTTTGCCACCTATGAAAAGATTATAAAAATTATGTCAGCTAGAGTCACAAAAACGATTATGGAACAGCTTCAAAGGCCTAAATACTTCTCGTTGAGCGTTGATTCGACTCCTGACATCAGAAATGTAGACCAGCTTTCATTAATTTTAAGGTATGTTCAAGAGAACGCAGAACCCGTAGAACGATTTCTGTGCTTTCTGCCAAATACAGGCCATAAAGCAGAAGACATGTTGCAAGCAATTATTTATACTTTTAAGTCATTACAAATTTACATAGAAAATTGCAGAGGTCAATGTTATGATAATGCAGGTAACATGCCAGGGCAATATAACGGCTTACAAGCAAAAATTAAAGAAAAATGTAAGTATGCAACATATCGTCGCTGTAGATCGAATACCTCGTAACCCAGAAAAGTCGATTTTTCAGGAGAGACAAAAAACTTATTATCAAATCAATGAGAGGTAATGCGCGTGGCTGTGCAATTATAGTTTTTAGGTTCACAGGATATTTTTCATTAGATCCGGAATTTTTTTCACAATATAATTGCATCATTACCTAAAAATCAGTTTTTTCTGGGTTACGAGGTATTCGATCTACAGCGACGATATTTACCATGCGCTCAGAAGCTGCAAAATATTTCGGCTTATTACAAAACATATATGTATGTGTTTTTACGGCATCAACAGAGCGAGCAAAGATTCTTAATTCATTTTTAATGGTTCCGAAAATGTCATATTAAAAAATTTTTCACTTACCCGTTGGTCAGCACAAGACGATGCCTGTACGAGCTTAAACAGAGATTGAGACCAAATAATATCGGCTCTCTCTTAATGCCATTAACAGTGATGCCCACCAGAAAGCTTTAGTGAAAACTGAAGCTAGCGGTTTATTGTCCCAATTGAAGTCCCTTGAGACAACAATATTGTCTTAATTTTGGGGTTCTATACTAAAGCAATTCAATATTGTTTCAAAAAAATTCAAGGTGTTGATACAGACGTTAAAACTGTGTCTAGGCTCTAGGAGGCACTCATATCGTTTGTGAGAGAAAAACGAGAATGTTTTCATGTTTTTGAAGAGATGGGAAAAAGGAAAACCTGTGAAAATTACAAAATGGACCAAGAGAAGAAATTCATCCTATGAGTCAATAACAAGTGGTTTTATTTTGTATCTAAGCTTGATCACATGCAGAGGCGGATCGTGAATTTGTGGGGCCCTGGGCTGAAACTATTTAGTGGCCTACCTAAGTACCTAAGTACTCAACTAACAGCCATGTCAAAAAACTGTGTCTATAGTCATATATTTTTATTATATATTCTTTATTGCGCAAAAAAAAAAAAAAAAAATGTTACTTAAATCTACGCAAGCATTAGTTGTGCAAACGGCGACCTTATAGCTGTGGTAGCAATCTCTTCCAGGCAACCTTTGGGTGAGAGTGAAAACGAAATAGTGATATATATAAGAATATAAAAAAACAATAAAAACATTTTATTTATTTATTATGAATTAGTAAATGAAATTGACAGATTATGTGTATGACATGTTATATAAATTGTAATTTATAAATCTACCTTTCTGCATTTCTGTGCTGCAAACTCCTTAATTTGGTCATCACATTGCAAGTTTATCGAAAGAAGTGATAAATTATTTAATCGATGGTTCGACATTGTTCTGTATTTATTTTCTACATAGGACATCTTGGAGAAAGAGCGCTCTGCTTCACAGCTAGTAATTGGCAAAGTTAAAAAAAATCTTTAAAATGGTATAGTAGTTAGGGAACACGTTAATAAGTTTATTTTCATACATGAGCTTAAAAATGTCACTGGAAGAGGTGTACGATTCTGGCTTAGATTTAGGTAAGTACGATTTTAATTGAATGCACTCATTCACTAAATGCTCGTCTACGTCTTCTGGATAATAATCAATAATATGACGCGCACTTTCCAAATCTATGTTTTCGATATTTTTGTTTTGTAAATCCATTAAATTTGTATTGATATATATATATGACACAACTGTTTTTTTGCTCATAATTACACCATCCTATCAAATTTCACCTAATTTGGTCCAGTAGTTTCGGATGATGATCTTGCGTTATTAGCGACAGGTAAATTCTTACCCACTATCAGCGAACAGATCGAATACGCCATTTCTAACGTGAGTAGATGGATTAGAAGTGCGGCCTGATGGTTAACCCGTCAAAACCAGAATTAGTCCTTTCTACAAATAAGAGGAAAATACCAAGCTTCAGAATACCTTCAATTGAAGGCACCCCACTGAAGATTTCAGATCATGCAAAGTATCTTGGTGTGATTCTAGATAGAAAATTAAACTGGAGTCTTAACACTAAGGAAAGAGCAAAAAAAAGAATGATCGCATTCTACTCCTGTAACAGAATCTTTGGGAAATCCTGGACACCTAGCCCAAAAATTATTAGGTGGATGTATTTGGCCATAATCAGACCAATACTAACTTATGGTAATTTGGTATGGTGGAATGCAACGGAAAAAAGGCACAAACCTCAAAACTGTGACAAAAGTACAGAGACTTGCGTGCATTGGAATTACGGCACGGGTACCATGAGATCCACACCAACAGCAGGGTTAGAGGCGATACTCAACTTGATACCCCTAGACCTTTTCGTACAAGAATCCGCAGCGTATAGCGCCTTAAGGCTAAGCCAGACTAATACCTGGAAAAACAGTGCAATAGGACATGCCCAAATTCTTCAGAAATATTTGGGTGATAGTATCATTGTATCATTACAGATTATACAACACCCGAACTTGACTTTTATAAACCATTCCAAACTGCCTTTCCAAGCAGAGAAGAATGGCTGAACAACCCTACACCAGTGATGGCTCCAAAATAGACACAGGTGTTGGTGCAGGCTTTTTCTCAGAACCTCTTGAGCTAAACAACTCACTTAGGCTCCCAGATCATAGTATTGTCTTCCAAGCGGAGGTCCTGGCAGTGACAACAGCTACTTGACAGGTATCAATGATGGCGATACCACAGGCTGATATCACCTTTTACATTGACAGCCAAGCGGCAATTAAAGCGATTTCGAGGCGATAAAATCGAAGCTTGCTGTCGCGAAGAGCTTAAGGTTCTTGGCACGCAGCACAATATTAGACTCTGCTGGGTACCGGGGCACAGTGGCATACCAGGTAATGAAAATGCCGATGAGTTGGCAAGACAGATGGTATGTATTCCACTCTGCAACATTAAACAGAAAATTTCAGATTTAATCCTAAAGAAATCCAATGAAAGGTGGAGTCTACTTGACACCGATGATACCACTAGGAAAGTATGGAAAGCAGAGGACTGACAAAAATATGCAACTTAGTTAGAAGTCCTTTCGCTCTCTTACGAGCATAATTACCGGACATAATTTACTAAAATATCATAAATTTAAAATGAAACTAAGTACAGATGACCTATGTAGAGGATATGGTGATGAATAGGTACATGAAGACACGTCGCACTTCTCTGTCATTGCCCGTCACTATGCCACCAAAGAAGGAAATGGCTTGGTAGTTACTTTAGAAGATCTTTCTAATATTCAGGAATTCACATATTGAACTTCGTCAATGCCTCAAAATGGCTTGACGGATTAACAGAACACATAGGTTTTTATCAGAAAAGAATGATTTCACTCACGGGTAACACAATGGATCTACATTGATCTAAGTGTGACGATAGTTACATCAATTGTCAGCCCAACAACCTAACCTAAGAGTAGAAAAAATACACCGATCAAAAACAAACGACGGGGAATCCCCGTTCCGTTCCATAGACGCGCACATACACTATTCGGCATCAAACTGAGCACGATTTTAGAGAGAGAGTAAGTTCGCGCAGCGCTTTTTCTAGGTAAAAGCGACGCGCGAATTTACTCTCTCTCTAAACTAGTGCCATCTAGCTTGCCGGGGACTATACATTAGTAGATTGATCTCATGGTTGCCATTGCCAACCTTATGGTAGGTTTTTTAATTTTAAATTTTTTTAATTCAAATTAACGCCTATTGTTTTAAACGGGGTCTGGGGGCCCCTTGTGACCTCGGGGCCCTGGGCTGCAGCCCATACAGCCCTTAGATAGATCCGGCCCTGATCACATGACTGAAGAAGCAATTCGAAAAAAATGCAACCACTCTTCAGAAATTATACCCGGTTGATCTTGGGGAAGATTTTCAAGAAGAGTATGTCTTATTTAAACATTTTCTGGAGCAAAACAACACTGAAAATATGAGTTTAAGGCAGCTTAGCCTCCATATAAGAAATAAAATGTACGACTGGGTCGCACGAACTTGCTCTTATGTAACAGACTAGGAATTTTAAAAACGAATGTTATTAGAGAAAACTGTTCATAAGTATCAAATTATTTTTTAATTTCTTTTAGTAGTAAGAAACAAAAACATAATGCTATCCAAATATGAATTTATGAAAGAACAAAAATTATAAGTCGTTGTAGTGGTTTCTTAAAAAAAGCTTTTATGTACAAACTTTTTTAAAGCTTTTTAAGAAAAGATTTTGGTACGCCAATTTAAAGTTTTTATTATTGTTCGAATAAAAATAAAATTTACAAAAAAAAAAATTTTGAGCCGTTTATGATATCGAATTTTCAAAAAAAAAAAAGAAAATAGATTTTTTTTTTTCAAAAATTCAAAAAATATTTATTTTAAAGTTTTGAAATGCAATGTGTTTTAGACTTTTTAGAAGTTTCTCTATAAAAATATTCATTAAGATTCGTTATGTGGATAATGAGAAGTTCAAAATTCGAAAAAATGGTTCTATGGTAGGTACAAGCTGTGATATCTTAATTTTAATTTTTTTTTTATTAAATTAAAGATCGTAAAAATTAATTGAAAGAAAAAAAATTTTATCAAAATTCTAGGCGCCGTTTTCGAGAAAAATACGATTTTTGAAGACCATTTTTTTTAATTTTTTAGCATTTGTATGGTGGGTACCTTTATTTGTAGGTAAAATAATTTTTTTTTTCTCACATCTTGTAGATTATATTGAGAAACTTTTATTTATCAAGTTAAAAAAAAAATCTAGCAAGGGGTTTTCGAAATATTGAGTTTTGAACAAAAAAATTATTGATTCAAATTAGCTTTTTTGGCCTTTAGTCCACAAAAATTGGCGTTTCGTCCGGGTTATCTCACATGGACTCATCAGTTGACTTGTGAGGACCTTGTCAATACGCAATTTTTGTTAAGTTCAGTTCATCTTACATGAATTTTTTGACAAAAATCCAATGTGAACTATATCCAACAAAGATTAGAATTGTAATCATTAATGTTGGAATTTTTTTTTTGCCCGTGGCCTGGCATTGAATATTTATATGAAGGTTTTTTATAATACAAACTCTATATACTACTGAAATAAATCAGCCAAGTAGAAGACTTAGCACTATTATTGGACTTGTTGAATTATTGATTCAAATTAGCTTTTTTGGCCTTTAGTCCACAAAACCCGGACGAAACGCCAATTTTTGTGGACTAAAGGCCAAAAAAGCTAATTTGAATCAATAATTCAACAAGTCCAATAATAGTGCTAAGTCTTCTACTTGGCTGATTTATTTCAGTAGTATATAGAGTTTGTATTATAAAAACCCTTCAAAAAAATTATTATTTATTACTTTATTACTTTATTTTCATTGTTCTAAAGGGCGGCAAAATTTATCAGCCCGGGGCGCCAAATCCTTAAATACGCCTCTGGATGTGTGGCACGATGTTCTGAGACTGAAGGTGGTTGTCTCAGATGTTTTATCTCCAGGGATGGCGGCTGAACTAAAGCGGAGAAATGCCGTGTCTTATTTCTATGTCCCTTATAATTCGCATTATTTTATTCGTATTCATCCTTGTTGGGAATACTAGTTTAACTCAATCACATGTTTTGTTAGTGTTATGCCTAAACAACATGTAATGAGTAAACCAGCAACCCATTGATGCCAATTTTAAGGTTTTAATGGAATTAAAGACGACATAGACGACGGCAGGTATCGAACCTGTGATCATGAGGTTGACAGGCGAGCACACAACCATCGCCCCGCGGCCACCCGCCGTGGTTGGAAAAAAACACCGAACAATTTTGTTTTATTGAACATACTATTTACAATTTGGCTTACAACTAATAAGATATACTACATATGTATGAAAGTTTACATTTGTTGGCTCATAGGGAGCCTAACTATATACAGTGACTTGAGTTTAATTATTTTTATATAAAATTTACATGACGAAAAAAAAATTAAATTTAAAATGTCGGTTGTATTGTCAGTGCAAAAAAAAAACACCGAACGAATCAATAACGATGACCTATTGTAATTCTATCTTTAATGAGATAACATTTTTCATTCTAGAGCTCTTCCTACAAATGTATAGCTCAAAGAAACTTTAATATTTTGAGTACTTTCAAAGAAGATAGGGTAATCTTCTCTATCTGTTAACTACCCAGATACTTATGTATGATGAATATAGTGCACAAGTACATCGCATATGCAATAACCTTAAATGTGCTCGAGTCTAGTCCTTGTTGGTAGCTTTTAAAAAGTAGTTTGACCTACATATTTTGCTTCCGCGTGTTTTCGCTGCAGATCTGGTACGGTAGCTAAAGTAGTGTGATATTGATATGGCTGCCGATAACATTAAGACCATCCAATCCACACGTTCTCATATACCAGTTACGAACCAATGGTATAGGAGCTTTGAATGTAGTTTGGCCATCCGACCGACGACGTGATACCAATGTTCTGTTTACGATAGTTTTTTCCGAGATTTTGTTAGGCAGATTTCCCTACACACATTTCTTCCCATCGTCATCGCCAAGGAAAAATTGGTTTCTCCCAGCTCATCTGGATCACTCCGAACAATGGACATCGAGTTTCAGCAAAGAGAGGCCCTATCATGTCATTTCTGTAATCTCGCTGAGAAGAAGAAGCGCAGGGCAGGCGTTAGCTCAGAACGCTCCCAATATTCAACCAATCCGCCCCAAATATTGGCGTTTGCGAATGATATCGATATCATCCGATGTTCCCAAAGTTTTATTCAAAGAGACTTGGTCATCCTGCTTTCAACAAATTACTATCCACCAATTAGTATAAAACGTTGCTATTGATAGCAAGAACTTTGAAGTACATAGTTATAGAGTTCAGTATGTTTTTACTTCGTGAACGAAGTCCGTCGAAGAGTTGCTACTTCATTTTGGCGAAACAAATGGATTTAAAACGCTGCGAAATGTTTAGGATTCACCCCGCTCTATTCTGATTATTATCTGTAAGGCCTTCATTCATCTAAGACTTGAATATAATTCCCATGTATATTCAGGTTTGTTATAACACTCTTAAGTTTCCTAAATATAATTCAAAATAGATCTATAATGATAGAACTATCAGAGAAACCTAAACATCTCTTGAACAGCGACGCACAGTGGGGCCATTTGTATGGGAGAGCGGAAAAAGTCTATAAGAACCGAAGTACTTAACCGATTTGGATGAAATTTTCAGAAATGAAAGTAATTTTTGAAAGGAAGCACCACAGTTAATTTTTACCCAGTGCCATGTCTACTAACGAAAAAGTAGTTAACATTGATAAAAATCCTAGTTTTGTTCCAAGTAAAGGGTAAAGATGGTGCTTTTTTTGAAGAAAGTTGCGTATTCAAGTTTTCCACATCCACTTTTTGGGCGTCTTTTACTATTTTCTTTTAATTTTTTGTCGGTTCAGACGATGTTTGTTATAGCAAAAGTGAATGTATAAAAAGAAGTAACTTTTTAGGTGTCGGTAAATCATAAAAATAATATAACCATTGAAAGCTGGCAAGTGTAAATTCACAAACGCATCGTCAAACATTCATGAAAGCATCAAACCAGTTTTTACGCTTAGCGTTCACTAGTGATGTGCCAACCCGTAAATTTTTCAACCCGAGTTAGCTCGAGTTGAAATTCAGTTACCTCGGGTTGTAAGTTGTAACTCGAGTTAAGTACGAGTAACTCAATAAAAGCAATAAAAACATGATGTTTTCATTCTAGTTCCTTCTATGTAGTTATGCTTATAAAGCAGCTATTGCTATCTGACATCCAAATGTGCGATATCAAAGCCTCAAAGCTATAAAGTCGATGTCTTTCAGTTTCTCCATTAAAGACCTTGACTTGCAAACATAACTCTCCTGGAGTATTTCCGCAATTTTTTTTCTAAACCTTTCGTTCTCAATCATTTGCACCGGTTGAAAATCCAGTATTATTACGAGTATATTAGGTAAAGCATTATCTCCGACTTTTTGCCAAATTTTTGAAGGCATTAACAATCGCGTTTGCTTTAATATTTAACACTAGCAGGTGATTCTTCTGGATTGGATAATGTTGGAATCGCAATATTAACCACATTCGTTCTTTGGATAACAATGTCATCATTATTATTAACCACCCCTTCGGCAATTTCTAGGAACTCACCTGGGTGTTTTTTTTAAATGCACATTCAATGTACTTGTGTTCCCTGAATACTTATAAACACTAGAACATTTTCTACATTTAACCTTATTTCCTTCCTCTTTATTAAATATTTCCCACTCCAGAGAACTTTTTCTTGGATCCGGCATGGTTTATTTTTAAATATATGTATTTCAAAAAAGGTAAACACTCACGAGTCACGAAAATCAAAAGCTGGAATAACAGTGATCAACTACATTTAATTCAACACATATGATAAAAAAATAAACAACCAGACCACAAAATCATCTCTAACAGAATTGGCAAAACCCATAAAAGAAAGTAAATCGAAACATACACATAACATTCATCATCTCCAAAGTGTGTATACGAGTTGCGTTATTCGAGTTGCATGAACTCGAGTCAGTTGTAGGTATTCGAGTAAGGTGTATTCGAGTTAGAGTATTCGTGTTAGTTGTGTTCGGGTTAGGTGTGGTTAGAAGAGAACTCGGTTTGTCAGACGCTTTCCAACTCGAGTTGACTCGAAAAATAGTTATATTGCTAGCTGTAAGTAATTATTGTAATTTTTTTAACTATACAAATACAATACAAATACAATACAAATACAATACAAATACAATACAAATACAATACAAATACAATACAAATACAATACAAATACAATACAAATACAATACAAATACAATACAAATACAATACAAATACAATACAAATACAATACAAATACAATACAAATACAATACAAATACAATACAAATACAATACAAATACAATACAAATACAATACAAATACAATACAAATACAATACAAATACAATACAAATACAATACAAATACAATACAAATACAATACAAATACAATACAAATACAATACAAATACAATACAAATACAATACAAATACAATACAAATACAATACAAATACAATACAAATACAATACAAATACAATACAAATACAATACAAATACAATACAAATACAATACAAATACAATACAAATACAATACAAATACAATACAAATACAATACAAATACAATACAAATACAATACAAATACAATACAAATACAATACAAATACAATACAAATACAATACAAATACAATACAAATACAATACAAATACAATACAAATACAATACAAATACAATACAAATACAATACAAATACAATACAAATACAATACAAATACAATACAAATACAATACAAATACAATACAAATACAATACAAATACAATACAAATACAATACAAATACAATACAAATACAATACAAATACAATACAAATACAATACAAATACAATACAAATACAATACAAATACAATACAAATACAATACAAATACAATACAAATACAATACAAATACAATACAAATACAATACAAATACAATACAAATACAATACAAATACAATACAAATACAATACAAATACAATACAAATACAATACAAATACAATACAAATACAATACAAATACAATACAAATACAATACAAATACAATACAAATACAATACAAATACAATACAAATACAATACAATACAAATACAATACAAATACAATACAAATACAATACAAATACAATACAAATACAATACAAATACAATACAAATACAATACAAATACAATACAAATACAATACAAATACAATACAAATACAATACAAATACAATACAAATACAATACAAATACAATACAAATACAATACAAATACAATACAAATACAATACAAATACAATACAAATACAATACAAATACAATACAAATACAATACAAATACAATACAAATACAATACAAATACAATACAAATACAATACAAATACAATACAAATACAATACAAATACAATACAAATACAATACAAATACAATACAAATACAATACAAATACAATACAAATACAATACAAATACAATACAAATACAATACAAATACAATACAAATACAATACAAATACAATACAAATACAATACAAATACAATACAAATACAATACAAATACAATACAAATACAATACAAATACAATACAAATACAATACAAATACAATACAAATACAATACAAATACAATACAAATACAATACAAATACAATACAAATACAATACAAATACAATACAAATACAATACAAATACAATACAAATACAATACAAATACAATACAAATACAATACAAATACAATACAAATACAATACAAATACAATACAAATACAATACAAATACAATACAAATACAATACAAATACAATACAAATACAATACAAATACAATACAAATACAATACAAATACAATACAAATACAATACAAATACAATACAAATACAATACAAATACAATACAAATACAATACAAATACAATACAAATACAATACAAATACAATACAAATACAATACAAATACAATACAAATACAATACAAATACAATACAAATACAATACAAATACAATACAAATACAATACAAATACAATACAAATACAATACAAATACAATACAAATACAATACAAATACAATACAAATACAATACAAATACAATACAAATACAATACAAATACAATACAAATACAATACAAATACAATACAAATACAATACAAATACAATACAAATACAATACAAATACAATACAAATACAATACAAATACAATACAAATACAATACAAATACAATACAAATACAATACAAATACAATACAAATACAATACAAATACAATACAAATACAATACAAATACAATACAAATACAATACAAATACAATACAAATACAATACAAATACAATACAAATACAATACAAATACAATACAAATACAATACAAATACAATACAAATACAATACAAATACAATACAAATACAATACAAATACAATACAAATACAATACAAATACAATACAAATACAATACAAATACAATACAAATACAATACAAATACAATACAAATACAATACAAATACAATACAAATACAATACAAATACAATACAAATACAATACAAATACAATACAAATACAATACAAATACAATACAAATACAATACAAATACAATACAAATACAATACAAATACAATACAAATACAATACAAATACAATACAAATACAATACAAATACAATACAAATACAATACAAATACAATACAAATACAATACAAATACAATACAAATACAATACAAATACAATACAAATACAATACAAATACAATACAAATACAATACAAATACAATACAAATACAATACAAATACAATACAAATACAATACAAATACAATACAAATACAATACAAATACAATACAAATACAATACAAATACAATACAAATACAATACAAATACAATACAAATACAATACAAATACAATACAAATACAATACAAATACAATACAAATACAATACAAATACAATACAAATACAATACAAATACAATACAAATACAATACAAATACAATACAAATACAATACAAATACAATACAAATACAATACAAATACAATACAAATACAATACAAATACAATACAAATACAATACAAATACAATACAAATACAATACAAATACAATACAAATACAATACAAATACAATACAAATACAATACAAATACAATACAAATACAATACAAATACAATACAAATACAATACAAATACAATACAAATACAATACAAATACAATACAAATACAATACAAATACAATACAAATACAATACAAATACAATACAAATACAATACAAATACAATACAAATACAATACAAATACAATACAAATACAATACAAATACAATACAAATACAATACAAATACAATACAAATACAATACAAATACAATACAAATACAATACAAATACAATACAAATACAATACAAATACAATACAAATACAATACAAATACAATACAAATACAATACAAATACAATACAAATACAATACAAATACAATACAAATACAATACAAATACAATACAAATACAATACAAATACAATACAAATACAATACAAATACAATACAAATACAATACAAATACAAATACAATACAAATACAATACAAATACAATACAAATACAATACAAATACAATACAAATACAATACAAATACAATACAAATACAATACAAATACAATACAAATACAATACAAATACAATACAAATACAATACAAATACAATACAAATACAATACAAATACAATACAAATACAATACAAATACAATACAAATACAATACAAATACAATACAAATACAATACAAATACAATACAAATACAATACAAATACAATACAAATACAATACAAATACAATACAAATACAATACAAATACAATACAAATACAATACAAATACAATACAAATACAATACAAATACAATACAAATACAATACAAATACAATACAAATACAATACAAATACAATACAAATACAATACAAATACAATACAAATACAATACAAATACAATACAAATACAATACAAATACAATACAAATACAATACAAATACAATACAAATACAATACAAATACAATACAAATACAATACAAATACAATACAAATACAATACAAATACAATACAAATACAATACAAATACAATACAAATACAATACAAATACAATACAAATACAATACAAATACAATACAAATACAATACAAATACAATACAAATACAATACAAATACAATACAAATACAATACAAATACAATACAAATACAATACAAATACAATACAAATACAATACAAATACAATACAAATACAATACAAATACAATACAAATACAATACAAATACAATACAAATACAATACAAATACAATACAAATACAATACAAATACAATACAAATACAATACAAATACAATACAAATACAATACAAATACAATACAAATACAATACAAATACAATACAAATACAATACAAATACAATACAAATACAATACAAATACAATACAAATACAATACAAATACAATACAAATACAATACAAATACAATACAAATACAATACAAATACAATACAAATACAATACAAATACAATACAAATACAATACAAATACAATACAAATACAATACAAATACAATACAAATACAATACAAATACAATACAAATACAATACAAATACAATACAAATACAATACAAATACAATACAAATACAATACAAATACAATACAAATACAATACAAATACAATACAAATACAATACAAATACAATACAAATACAATACAAATACAATACAAATACAATACAAATACAATACAAATACAATACAAATACAATACAAATACAATACAAATACAATACAAATACAATACAAATACAATACAAATACAATACAAATACAATACAAATACAATACAAATACAATACAAATACAATACAAATACAATACAAATACAATACAAATACAATACAAATACAATACAAATACAATACAAATACAATACAAATACAATACAAATACAATACAAATACAATACAAATACAATACAAATACAATACAAATACAATACAAATACAATACAAATACAATACAAATACAATACAAATACAATACAAATACAATACAAATACAATACAAATACAATACAAATACAATACAAATACAATACAAATACAATACAAATACAATACAAATACAATACAAATACAATACAAATACAATACAAATACAATACAAATACAATACAAATACAATACAAATACAATACAAATACAATACAAATACAATACAAATACAATACAAATACAATACAAATACAATACAAATACAATACAAATACAATACAAATACAATACAAATACAATACAAATACAATACAAATACAATACAAATACAATACAAATACAATACAAATACAATACAAATACAATACAAATACAATACAAATACAATACAAATACAATACAAATACAATACAAATACAATACAAATACAATACAAATACAATACAAATACAATACAAATACAATACAAATACAATACAAATACAATACAAATACAATACAAATACAATACAAATACAATACAAATACAATACAAATACAATACAAATACAATACAAATACAATACAAATACAATACAAATACAATACAAATACAATACAAATACAATACAAATACAATACAAATACAAATTTTTTTTCGACCATTACCTAGCTTTAACCAAACGATTTTTTTTGGTTTTTTTATTTTTTAAATTTGTTGAACAGTTTTTGAGAAAAAAAAAATTTTTATAAAATTTCGAAAAAAAATTTGTATGGCAGGTACAGTTATTTTTGGTCTTAAAAAAAAGAAAAAAGCGTGTTGGGGGGGAAAATTAAAAATGATATCTACTAAGCTTAAAAAAATCGGCCCAGCCGCTTGCGCTGTTGTCGAACAGACAGACAGACAGAAAGTGTTGCGAGACCCACTTTTTTAGTCTTTGCTATCATCGTAATGTCAACGTTGATCAAAATCTCGAGTTCGAATTTTTAAACGAATACATAACTTGCCTTATAGTACCTATAAGTCCCAAGTAAAAATAAATTGGAAACAAGATATTACTGACTGTACCTACCATAGAACGATTTTTTTAAATCTTGAATTTCTCCTTATTGGCAAAACGGATTTTAATGAAATTTTTTATAGAGAAGCCTCTAAGAAGTTTAAAAAACATTGCATTTTAAAACTTTAGGAACATTTTTTTTTTTGAATTTTGAAAAAAAAATCAATTTTTTTTTGGAAAGTACAATATCTCGAAAACGACTCAATATTTTTTTCGTAAATTTAATTTTTATTCGAGTAATAATAAAAACTTTAAATTGGAGTACCAAATTTTTTCTTAAAAATGTTTTAAGAATTTTTTATATAAAAGCTTATTTTTTTAAAAAACCACTACAAAGTCTTATAATTTTTGTTCTGGCGTAAATTTATATTTGCTTGAATCACATGGCATTCTATTCTTACCTCCAACTACTAAAGAAGTTGTTTTAGTCATTAAAAAAATGAATTTTATGCTTATGAACAGTTTTTCTTTAAAAACATTCATTTTTGAAATTCTTAGTCTATTACATAGGAGCAAGTTCGTGCGACCCAGTCGTGCATTTCATTTTTTTTTGCTGAATTTGACCGATTTATTGCATTGTTGAGGATCCTAAATAAGCAAAAATAAAAATAATCAATTTACATTGCGTTCGTGCTCTAAATTTTATTAGTGTTGATAATCGTCGACTAATATTTTGCGCCCTAGAAGGGTACGACAGCATCTAACTGATTAGCCCAACTGTCGTACCTGAGCGAAACGCATTTGGACAAGAGGTCACAAAACAATCACATTTATAGTTTACCCCGAATTGAGGTACCCTAGGAAATTTAAATCAAATTCCAACACAATTTCAAATATTTTGACATTTGGTGTCTATTTAGGTGTTAAGACAATTCAACCGGAGTACTCCAGCTTCGGGGAATGCCCATTATTTTACCCTTGAGCCCAGCTCCGGCCGTACCGTTACAGAACTTCTTTCTTTAGACGTACCACATGAATGTGAAATGTCTGGCCTGACTATGTTTTTCCCTCCAATTTCAATATTTAGAACTTTAGAGACTTATGTACCTCCTATTAAAATCATGACCAAGGTACAAAGAATAGCAATGAGGTCCACCCCCACAGCGGGCCTGGAAGCTATGCTCAACTTAAGACCTCTAGATCTATTTATACAAGAATCGGCAGCCAAAAGCGCAGTTCGGCTTAGCCAAACTGGTAGCTGGAGACATAGGTCATGGGCAGATTCTAGATAAATACATGGGAAATAGGATATGTACTGACTTCATAACACCCCGCTTAGACTTTTACAAGCTGTTCAAGACCGCTTTCCTTAGCAGGGAGGACTGGCAAATCAACGAGAGCCATCAACTTGCTAATCGATGATAGCAATAGGTTTATACCAACGGTTCCAAGATGGAAACTTGTGTTGGTGCAGGATTCATTTCAGAAACTTGGGGACCAGCTACCTCATTCAGACTTCCTGATTACAGCAGCTGGCAGTGACGAAAGCTGCTAGACAAGTTTCAATGATGGCAATACCATAAGCTAATAATCACCTTTTTCATTGATAGCCAAGCGGCAGTAAAAGCGGTTTCTGCCATTGATATCAAATCGAAGCTTGTAACTTGCTGTCGGGAAGAGCTAATGGTTCTTGCTACACAGCCGTGGCCGTGGCACGATGGTTGTGTGCTCGCCTGTCAACCTCATTATCACAGGTTCGATCCCTGCCGTCGTCTATGTCGTTTTAATTCCATTAAAAAAAAAAAAAACCTAAAAATTGTCATTAATGGGTTGCTGGTTTACTCATTACATGTTGTTCAGGCATAACACTAACAACATGAAATTGAGTTAAACTAGTATGCCCAACAAGGGTGAATACCAATAAAATAATGTGAATTATAAGCAACATAGAAATAAGACACGGCATTTCTCCGCTTTAGCTCAGCCGCCATCCCTGGAGATAAAAATATCTGAGACAACCACCAACAGTCTCAGAACATCGTGCCACACATCTTTCCTACCCTTCTTTCTCTTCATTAACTTCACGCTCGCGCTGTGTTGCAACATTTAAAGGGTAATCATAATCCCTTGAGCACGGGTAGATTATAAAAAAAAAAAAAAGCACAACATTAAGCTCTGCTGGGTTCCTGGTCACAGTGGTGTCCCAGGTAATGAAAGCGCTACCGAGATGGCAAAAACAGGATCAACACTTGATCTTAATCAAGCAGACATAACAGTTCAAGTCAAACCCTGTAATCTTAAATAGGTAATCGAGAACAAAGTTCTAGCTATAACAAACAAGAGATGGAACTCGCTTGATTCCTGTCTTATAACCAAAAAACTTTGGTTTAGTTTCAGCAACCAAAAGTCCGAAGTTATCATCCAACTGAGTAAACAGTCTCTTTCTCTTCTCGTGAGCATCGTCACCGGTCACAACCAACTGGTTTACCACAAGTAAAAATTAAACTCAGTATGGACGACTAATGCAGAGGATGCGGTGACGAGAAGATACATGAGGATAGTCGTCACTAATTGTGTCCCTGCCCTGCGCTGTATCATCTGAAAAAGAGTCACCAAGGAATACACTTCTTCAACGACTTGGAGGTGTCTCTTGAAAACTCCAAGCAAAATCATATTGAAATTTATTATCGATACCAAATGGCTTGAAAATTCCTAAACTCTGAAAATCCTCTAAAAATGGTAACATACACGTGATTCTTGCAGAAGTGACAAGAAACGTAGAATGGGTACTTCGCCTATACACCAGCGATTGCCACTCCTCCGGAGAACACCAGCATCAGTGAGTTGATGGGGCTACCTATCCAGCAACTTAACTTACCTTGTTATAATTAAATTTTTTATTCACAGATTTATTATATTTATTTATATTATATCTAATCGGGTGATGATTGCTAAACAATAAAACCGGTCTTAAAAAAAAATCAACGCACTCCTTTAATTATTATTATTCTTATAGTTATAGTAATAATTATTATACCTATAATATTTTGTTATTTCAATCATTGTTATACATAAGGAAATGAAGAAACAGAAATATTCTCCAAGGATTATTTTTAACTTAAACATATTTCACAACAGCCCATCAAAATTAAAGTGTTCAAAACTGGTTTTATCTTCTAAAATCGGAAATTGATTTGACACCAATGCGATGTACTCCGTCTGATTTATTATTTAAAAATCGTTTTTTATATTAGGTATATGTAGGTATGTACATTTATTTATATAAAATTTTGAAAATATTAAAAAAAAATTGGTACGCCATTTTTTAGTACTTACTAATTAATGCGGAGTTAAAGATTTATTTTGAAAAAAACTATCCACCCATTTTTGAAATATCGAATTTTTTTTAATCCAAAATTTGATTTTTTAAAAATTTTGATATGCGATATAATTCAAACAGGAGCTCTTGTTGAAAAAAAATCATTGAAATCGGTTGAGCAGATAATGAGATAGTCGAAAAAAAAAATGATTCCATGAGAGATACTTTTACTAGACGATAGAAATTTTTTTTACAATAATATTATCGTAGATCGTATTTATGTTTGTTAACTCACACAAAAATTTTGATCAAAATCGTAGGAGTCGTTTTTGAGAAAAATGAGATTTTCCATTCCGGTTTTTAAACATTTGTATGGGAGGTACCGTTAGTTTTGGTTATATGAAAATCTGCTAGATAATGTCAAAAAACTGTTGCGTACCAAGTTTAGTAAATATCGACTAACTTGTTTTCGAGATTTTTGAAAATTTTGGTGTACAATACTTTAAAACTTTTAGAAAACATTTTATGTAAAAAAACTTGATCAAAATCAGTGGAATCGTTTTTGAGAAAATCGAAAGTCAAATAAATGGTTCTATGAGGTACCATTTATAACCATTTTTGGGATTTTTTTTATAAAATGGTAGATAGCCTTTTTGTAAAAAAATTACTGAATTTTTTTTTTAAAGTTGTGGGAACGTTTTTGAAAAAAATAAGATTTTCATTTTTTGCTAAAAAAAATTATACGACAGGAACCTACCGTTATTTTTGGTATAAAAATGCCCAAAAAACGCTAGGTACCAAGTTTAAAGAAAATCGACCGAGTCGTTTAGGCTGCAGGCGAAAGGACAGACAGACAGAATTACAAGACCTACTTTTTTCAACTTCGTTATCATCGTAATCATATAGTACCTACCTGTAACTATGTACTTATATATCGCAAGTAAAAATCATTTAACTTTTATTGATTAATTTATTAAAAAAAAACTTCTTGAAATCGTTTCTCTATTTTTAATAATAACTTATTAACTTTCGATTTCTCGGTAAAAAATAGAGAACTCAATTTTTTACAAAAATGTGAGAAAATGTTTTTTATGGAACTTATGGTTCTTGAGATATGGAGAAAACAATATTAATAAAGCCAAACGGGGGTTTGAACTCTGAAAAATTAGTGGATTATTTCCGAGCTATCAGATAGGTATTTCGTTTCATCAATTAACTTACTTTATGAAATCAATCCAAAGGGGTAAAATGAAAATCTCTTGCGCTTATGTAGGTAGGTACTGTACCCGTACACATAATTTTAAAAAACTTTCACAACACACGAAACACAGACAAGATAAATGTTATACTGCAAGTAATTTTGTATTTAACTAGGATGTTTGCAAACTTTACTGCATTTTACGATAAAATAAAACAGAAAAAAATACAACTGACTAACACACCTTAGATAAAAGATACAACAATATACGAATACATGGACTCTTATGAGCCAACTCACATCGAATCAGTCGAAACAAACGAAATGTTTTTGTCTCAACTTCTAGCCTTACGAGCAGGGTTCGAACCGCAGTAGTAAAATTTTGGAGCAGACTTATAAAAAAAATAAACGAACGAAATTTCTGGAGTAGATTTAGATTTAGTAATTCAGAGTCAGAGTTGGTTGCATAATTTATTAACACAGTGGTCATTCCCTTTCATGTGGTTTGGCTAAAGAAATTTTGAATTTTTCAGTGTTAAAAAAAATTAGTACCTATCTAAATCTTAAAAAACGGAGTAACGAAGTAGCTCTATTTTATTTCGTAAAATTGAAGTAAATTTACTCCGATTGGAGTAATATTCGAACGCTGCTCATGAGTGGTAGTCGAAAGAAGGCAAACGAAAAAGTTTTGCACCAGGGCACACATAGAACAAAACAATCATTTACTGTTCCAAATCAGAGTCGTTGTCGATCATTGTACTTCACAATTCCTTATGGCGGAATACACATCTCACACCCAACATGACGATGACACAATAACTACAAAAAAAAAAAAAACAAGAGAAAGACGTGTATCATCCCCGACCGCAAAACCGTGCGCGAAAATCTTTTATATTATGTACGTAGGACGCACACACACGGAACTTCCAGGTCAAAAGGAAAAAATATTTTTCCGAAAAGGACAGTATATTTTTTCACAATTAAAATTTGTTACAAAAGTAAGCTTACACTTAGCTTAGAAAAAATATAAAAACATAACATACAAAAACCATTTACATTAACGTATTTAGAATAATTGCAGCAAAATGCCGCCCGGATATTTTGAAATTTGCCGCCCCCAAGCAAAGTGCCGCCCGGGGCCTGTGCCCCCTTTGCCCCCGCCTCGCTACGCCACTGATATACACCAAACACTGACATATCAAACTCATCTACCAGACGATGCAAAGAGCCACATGCTCCTACGGGCTTGGTGGAGGGATGATTTCTCAAAAGTGACAAAGTGGTAAAGGGAAGACCACGCCCTTAAAAGGCGTCTACCTCTTCTCAACCAGGTGATTATGTGATGACTGACATTTCATTAATGACTTAGAAGTACCCTCCGATATTTCTGGCTATAGCTTGCTGAAACTCATCAACACCCTTAACGGGCTTGAATGACATAGGATTATCATAGGTTTCAATACATGGTGGTCACAACACCTAGGGTATCACAACGGGTCTACATTGATCTAAGTGTGATGGTAACAAGATCAACTGTCAGCCCATTATCCTAACCTACCTTCTATTAAATCCTTCCCTATTTCCTTGAAGCTCCGTGATTATGATCTTAAGGGTAATACGAATTCCTCTGGTGCACGCTCATTATAAAAAAAAACAATTGCTTGAAAACTCCTTTCACGTATGAAATTTGCAAACAAAATTCTATTGCAACAAGTCCTGCTTTACGGCACCGTGTGTTGGTCCATATGCAGAAGGTTAAAACTGATATTGGGCTAAATCAAATGTACATACATTATGTATATCTAGATATTGTGTGATAATAAAGTTGAAAAGGTATTCATCCCGTATTGCAATAAACTGGTACTACAGTTTTGAAAAGTGGACAAGGGCACTCCTTTTTCCCTCAAACATACACTCGTAATCGTTTCTTATGACAGTTGTCCCAAAGTGTCCTTTAGTAGCACATTGACCTCATCACATGAAAAGTATACTGCTTTTACAAAATCGTGTAAGGGACTGCCCTTGATTAAAATTTAAGCCTGTATTGTCACGAAGTCACTTGTCATAAATTATGAAACTCACTTATAAAATCAGTGTTATTTCTTATTTGTATGCATGCTCTGGGCGAGTACGAGTATTTTTGCGTGTCCTATATTAATTATGAGTCCTTAGAGTAAGGAAACTCTCACTTTGACCCCGCATATTAAGGGTTCTTTCATAAGTACTAGCCCCTGGTTATTCAGTAGTGAATTTTCTCCCACTTTCACATGGTGGATATTCACATGGATTAGTATATGCTGTTGATTCCGAATCCAGCAGATTCTATTTTCAAAAGATGGACACAACTATCCCCTCATCAGCAAACAGATTATTTTTCTCCTCTTCATCTTTTGGACTTGTCTACTCTATTGATGGCTCTTTAAAATGAGGAAAATGCAGTGATGAAACGGTGAAGGAGGAAGATGGAGGAAGGGGGGATTTAAGAAGGTTAACATGAATAATAAGATTTAGATGACAGGTGAGAGAAATGTGATGAAGTGAATGCGGGAAGGGTTGCCTTGATTTTGGTTTGGTTGGCAGTGTCACTGTCTGTAACTACAGTTTTCCGTCTGCGTAACGATAATAGAAAATCCCATATTTCATATGTTTTCTGAAAGCCGATACCTCGGTATAGTCAAAATTCTGTAATGAAGTTCATAGACTGCCTGCATTTAAGCACTATGCTGAGCGAGCATCAGTGTTGAGCAATAAACTGTTGACTTTACACTCAGACGTGCTCTTCAAACTGTTTCAGGTTTGGACAGTTTATCCTTAATTTTAAGCCTAGATCTTGAGTAAGGAATCTTTTATCACTCATACCTCTTAGAAGTACGAGTAACTTATATCGTGCATCTTAGGAATATCATCTTCCAAGAATCCAATCAGTGAAATACCCCTTTAAATAAAATGCACGACTGGGTCGCACGAACTTGCTCTTATGTAATAGACTAGGAATTTTAAAAACGGATGTTATTAAAGAAAACTGTTCATAAGGACAAAATGATTTTTTTAAATTCTTTTGGTAATAAGAGATAAAAACAGAATGCTATACAAATATAAATTTATGCAAGAACAAAAATTATAAGTCGTTGTAGTGGTTCCTTAAAAAAAAAAGCTTTTATGTACAAAATTTTTAAAACATTTTTAAGAAAAAAATTTGGTACGCCAATCTTAAGTATAATTTCTAATTTCCAAAAAAAATATCCAGCCGTTCTTGAGATATCGAATTTTCAAAAAAAAATGACTTTTTTTCTAAAAATTGAAAAAAATATTTTTTTTTAAGTTTTGAAATGCAATGTTTTTTAAACTTTTTAAGGGCTTCTTTATAAAAAATTTCATTAAAATCCGTTATGCCGATAATGAGAAATTCAAAATTCGAAAAAATCGTTCTATGGTAGGTACAGTCAGTAATATCTAGATTTCAATTTTTTTTTATTAAATTAAAGATCGTTAAAATAATTAAAAAGAACAAAAACTTTAGCAAAATTCTCGGAACCGTTTTCGAGCAAAATACGATTTTCGAAAATCATTTTTTTAAATTTGTATGGAAGGTACTGTTAGTTTTAGATAAAACAAATTTTTTTTCTCAAATCTTGTAGATTATGTTAAAAAACTTTTATTTATCAAGTTTGAAAAAAATCGATCTTGGGGTTTTCGAAATATTGGGTTTCCAAAAAAAAATTTTGAAATTTTTTTATAACTCCAAAAAATAAAAAATTGAAAATTTGAATAAGTAATAATATTTAAACTGGTCACTTACAGCAGTGGTGGAAATGAAACCCAGATTGATTACCATTTGGTATCTAGTTTCATGAAACCCCGGGTAAAAGATTGCAAAGTGATACTAGGAGAAGCGATCGCCCACCAACACCGTCTCCTACTGACAGAATTTTTTATGGAGACAGTGAACGACAACAAACATACAAAAACTTTTGGGAAGATCAAATGGTATAATCTGGATAAGGAAAAAGGCGAAGAAAAAGCCAAAACACTGTTAGGGGTTTCAAAAGGACACAACCAACAAGGCAAACAAACATGGTGGTGGAATGATGAAGCTAAATCAGTTATAAGTAAAAAGAAAATGGCTTTCAAGGCTTGGTCGAAGTGCCCCTCTAATGATACAGAGCAAAAGTCACGCCTCGAAGTGGAATATAGAAACTGCAAGAAAGAAGCGAAGAAGAAGTGCGCCCAAATTCAAGCAAAGAATACAGAAAACCTGTATCGGGAGCTGGATGAAATTTCTACCCCGACAGCTGGTGCTATTCAAGAGCTACGGCAAAATACGAATAAGGGCGCAACTATCTTCAAAATAGCCGCTCAAAGAAGAAGAAATGCCCAGGAGATTTGTTCGCCAAAGTTCATTGACAATGCTCAAGGCCAACTACTTGTGGAAGACAACGAAATTCTTCACAGGTGGCGACAGTATTGTGACGGACTTCTAAACGAACAATTTCCAAGGCTATACTTTCCAATAGCTTCACCTAACTTAAGCGAAGTATCCGACGTCACAGTCGAAGAAGTTAGTGAGGCGGTAAAATACTCCAAAAAGGGAAAAGCTGTTGGCCCAGACGAAATACCCTCAGAGTTTTGGAAAAAGATGGGAGACATCGGGTTTAGATGGCTCATGATTCTTGTCTCCAAACTTATACGAGGTGATCGCATGCCTAATCAATGGAGGGAAAGTTACCTTCTTCCAATTTATAAAGGAAAGGGTGATACTCGAAGCTGTGATAATTACCGTTTGATTAAGCTGATGTCACACACCATGAAGATCGTTGAGCGAGTCTTGGGTAGCCGACTGCGAAAAATAATTAGGCTATCTGATGACCAGTGCGGGTTTGTCGGTGGTAAGTCAACCACGGATGCAATCCAGAGTATAAGAATAATTATGGAAAAGCATCGGGATTCTTTGGAGGATTTGCATGTCGTATTGGTTGATTTTGAAAAAGCATTCGATCGGCAACCACGGGATCTAATATGGGTGGCCCTCAGGCAACGAGGAGTTCCAGAAACCTATGTGCGGATAATTATGGACATGTATGATGGAGCAGTTACTAAAGTAAGATGCGCAGCTGGAGTCACCGAAGAATTCGAAATCACAGTAGGTGTACACCAGGGAAGTGTCTTGAGTCCCCTGCTCTTTATTACAGTTCTTGATTACCTGCTTGAAGGCAAAGTGACGGATCCAAAAGTGCATCAGTTATTCTTTGCTGACGATGGAGCCATCATAAGTGAAGACCCGATATCCTTACAACGAGCACTTGACGTATGGGTGGATGTTCTAGAAGGAAGTGGGTACCGCATAAGCGCGAAAAAGACAGAATACCTATGCTGCCCATTTTCTGATCCACACAGGCCTATTCCAGACATTTATTTGAATGGAGTAGTGCTTCCCAAGTGTGAAAAGTTTAAATATCTGGGGTCTATGATAAATAACGAAGCTACTTGTGATGACGATATCAATCATCGCGTAAGCGTAGGGTGGATGAAGTGGCGGGAAAATTCTGCTATCTTCTGTGACCGAAAAATGCCCCCTAAGCTGAAAGGAAAGCTCTACACTTCAGTTGTGCGTCCAGCACTCACATACGGTTCACAATGTTGGACAATGTACAAAAAGTATGAGAGTAAGCTAACGGCAGCTGAGATGAAGATGCTTCGTATGACAGCAGGAGTTACAAAGCTTGATCGAATTAGAAGTACGAAGATCCGAGGAAGCCTTCATGTTAAGAATACCATTTCCCAAAAAATTGAACACGACCGACTCAGTTGGTATTGCCATGTTCAAAGGAGAGATCCTGAGAACCCCGTCAAAAAGGCAATATCATACAACGTTCAAATTCGGAATAAAAAGAAAGGTAGGCCTAAACACTCCTGGTACAAACAAATGCAAAAACACCAGCATTCAGTTGGCCTCAGAAATGGAACAATACAAAACCGGGAGGCTTGCCGCCGATTTCTGAGGTCAACCCGGCGAACCCCACAGGCGGATCACTAGTGTGAAGCAGATACGTCGGAGAGTTATGATCCCCTCGACATCGAGATCATAACAGCGCCGAAGAAAAGGAAGAAAAAATAATATTTAAACTGTGGAGGAGCTTTACTATAAAAAATGATCAAAATGAAAATGGGCTGTACCGTTTTCGAGAAAATCAAAAACAAAAAAATGGAGCCAGGGGGCTACCAAAAATAACAATTTTTTGGAAAATTTTTTTCAACCATTAGCTAGTTTTGACCAAATGAAATTTTTCAAATTTTTTTTAAAAAATTTTGTGGGACAGTTTTTGAGAAAAAAAAATATTTATAAAGTTTCGAAAAAAATCGTATGGCAGGTACCGTTATTTTTGGTCTTAAAAAAAATAGAAAAAAACCTCCGGGGGGAAAAATTAAAACCCATATCTACCAAGTTTGAAAAAAATCGGCCGAGCCGTTTAGGCTGTAGTCGAACCGACAGACAGACAGACAGACAGAATTGCGAGACCCACTTTTTTGGCCTTCGCTATCATCGTAATGTCAACTTTGATCAAAATCTCGAGTTCGATTTTTTTTACGAATGCATAACTTGCCTTATAATACCTACCTATAAGTCGCAAGTAAAAATTAGTGGTGAAACACCTCGAAGAGAACCAGGGTCTATACTCTGTTCATTTTATATTTGCAGTAGAGGGAAGATAGTATATTTGCCTTTCAGTCTGACCATCTTTAATTTAAAGCTCTTACAGGATTGCCGTAGGAGCATTAAAAATTCCCGCAAATCTAAGAAAAATATTTGCTACCAAAAGCTCGAAAAAGATTAAATCCTGAAAGTTACATAGCACAAACCAAAGAAAATGCCATATTAATTTCTATCAACGCGGCAATGGTAACTCTGATTCAGTATTTTTTTTAATAAACACAATAAGGGTTGGTTGCAAATTGGCGATCAGTCTCCTTTCAGCTTTCACCCATGGAGCAGATAGGTCATGGTGGGCTGTACGTGAGCTCAAAGAAGATTACACAAACAATTTTAATGTTACTCAGTGATTCTCTTTCTTATTTCAGTGGCAATTTCTAAAGTTAAGATGCCGTGCAAACAGCAGCAGGCACCAGTGTTTCTGAAAAAGCTCTCCCATAAGGCCTGTACTGCAAATATAAATTGAACAGAGTATAGTAACTTACAACTCTCAACCATTATTGTGTGCGACACCAGAAATGGAGCGGATCTACAATTTTTTGCTGATTACGAACGGCTAATGAGCAGCACTTTTCATGACAAGAGATACTCTTGGAGGATTTGTCAATTCATTTATTATGCCAAGGGGTACTACTAACCTTGCGAGTGCCTAAATCCTTCATATAATCCGCCTGTTTGTTGACTAACAAATTGTTGAATATTTAATAGTATGAATTATAATTGCATCTTGGCAACCCAACTCCGATCAACCATTCATTTGAATTTTATTCTTTACTTTACCTTATTCTCTTTTTGCTTCACTTGAAATAAATTGTACTTATAGAACAGACGTGTATCTTTTGTTTTAACCTCTTGTTTTTTCTAACACAAATCTGCAACTACTCGTAGAAGCAGATCGTGACATAAGGGTATTCTTTGGGTAAGAATTCTGTTTGCTTACGAGAGCGCCCTATGTACATTGAACATAATGCCTTTTTCACAGTTATTGATTATACAAATTTTTCGGTATTCCAAATGTAGATGTGTTACTTTTTTATTTGGGATTATGTAGATACTATAGGGCAAGTTCTGCATTAAAAAAAATCGAACTCGAGATTGTGATCAATGCTGACATTACGATCTTAGAGAACACGAAAAAAGTATAGGTCCGGCAATTCCGTCTGTCTGTACCTCCATCAAGAGCGTTAACTACTGGAGGTACTCGTATTTTCTTCAAACTCGGTACTTAAGGGTCTTCGGTGAATCGCTAGAAGAGAAATTGAAATTATTTTCTTATCTCCAAGACGAACGGTACGCCCCAGCCGTTATGCAAAATCTTATTTATTTCGAAAACGGCTCTAACGATTTTGATAAAAAAAAACTAAGTCTTTGGTCAATTTTAGAAACAAATATTAATAACGGTAACTATCATATAACCAGTTTTTTTTTGATTTTCGACTTACTCATTAACGACTCTAACAATTTTGATTAAAATTTCTTAACAGGAGCTCCTTTAAATTCAAAATAATATTTTATATAAAAATACTCGAAAAACTATATTTGTTTTTTTACTGTTTTTTTTTTTTAAATTTATATTACTAAATATCTAAAATTGGCATCCCAATTTTTTTTCTTGAAAAATCTTAAAGAAATTTTGTATATAATTAATTAATAATAAAACGATTTTTAAACTTTGTTTTTGCATAAATTCATACTTTTTTATTTATTTCTTTAAGCTTAATTCAAGCCTGTTACTTAAAACTAAACAAAAAAATTCTTAAAATTAGATTAATAATAATAGGTTTGGGTGGAAAGTTGGGTCGGGAAATGAAGGTATAATTACTGGAGATCATTTTTAAGGGCAGTTTTTGAACTACTTAAATCAAAAATAGTTGAGTTGTTAGCACTTCTAAGCATTCTTGTAAGTGGTTCATTTAGACCGTACTCGGTTCGGTGAAGGGGTATCCAGAACAGTGGTATCGATCTGAGGCGAGATTGATTAGTGTTTTGCTTTATTTTGCGTAGCAAGCCTACGCAGTCGATACCTCCAGATAATAACTGGTGTAAAAATAGAAGGTCAGCATTATCTCGACGTACTCTTAAGGTCTGTAAATTTATAAGTTTAAGACGGTTTTCGTAGGGTGGGAGTCTGAATGGGTCGTCCCATCCGAGGCCGCGCAAACAAAATCTTATAAATCTGCGCTGAACGGCTTCAATGCGCTGAATGTGGACATGATAATAAGGTGACCAGGCGGGAGAGGCATATTCAAGAAGAGGACGTACAAAAGAAATGTATAAGAATTTTGTGACGTAGGGATTTGAAAATTCTTTGGACCAACGCTTTACGAATCCTAGAGTTGAATTAGCCCTGTTAATAATAGAATCATAATGAGCTCGAAAATTTAGCTGATTGTCACAAATAACTCCTAAGTCACGAATAGATGTGACAACCGAGACTTGTTCATTATTCAAGAAATAATAACGCTGGGGGAGAGGGGGGCGTTTTCGAGAATAAGTAATGACTTGACACTTACTGAATGACGTTAAGTTCGAGAAAATTATGACGGCACCAGGTAAGGAAATTATTTAGGTCGGTTTGTAGTTGCTGGGTATCTGCTGAGCATGTAATATGTTTAGAAATACGCATGTCATCAGCGTAAATCTTCAGGTCAGATCCTACTAAAGTAAGCTCAACGTCGTTTATACTTAACAAGAAGAGAAGGGGGCCAAGGTGACTACCTTGGGGAACGCCTGATGTTGAGCGGACAGGGTTGGAAGTACTTCCTCTGAACAAAACAGTGCCTATGCGATCACATAAATAGGACTGGACCCAAGATAAAAACGGAGATGGGAATCCATATGATTTCAATTTGAAAATAATTATATTCTGAGCGATCCTATCAAATGCTTTGCTGAAATCAGTTGCAACTGCATCAATTTCGTAACCTAATTCCATGGCACAAATAGTATTAGATACAAATTGAGTAAGATTAGATGTAGTTGATCTACCTTTGAGAAAGCCATGTTGCTTATCAGAAAAGAGTGATTCACAATGAAGAAGTAAATAATCGTGAACTAAACTCTCGAATAATTTAGGAATACATGAGAGCTTTGCTATCGGCCTATAATTTGAGACATCACTCTTAGATCCTTTTTTATGTATAGGGATAAAGAAACAATCTTTCCATCGATTGGGAAATACACCGCAAGAAATAGATAGTTGAAATAGAGCAGTGAGTGGTTGAGCAAGTTTAGAGATGCATTTTTTAAGAACAATAGGAGGAATACCGTCAGGACCCGATGAAAAATCGTCCTTAAGCTGGCGAACCTTGTTAATCACTGATAATAATTGACATATATTAATCGATGTCAAAGAGGTCTTGGCACAACCATTCATATAACTAAAAAAACCCAAGTCTACTTCAGAGTTATTAGAAGAAAATGCTTGGCCAAAAAAATCGGCGAAATAGTTAGAAATAGTTTTAGGATCAGCAGATGAGGCATTGCAGTAGTTCAAGGTGGAGGGATAACCATCTGACTTTCTTTTAGAATTAATAAATTGAAAAAAGTGTTTTGGGTTCGAGATAAGATCAGATTGAGTTTGGATGAGATGATTTGAGTAGAGTGACTCAAACAAGCCCGAAAAGTTGTAGAAGGCTACCATGTAATTGAAAGATCATTGTCTGATTTTGACCTGAGAAATTTTTTCCATAGGATATTTCTTCTGTTACGAAGAAGGCGAAGTTCTTTGGTGTACCAGCAAGGAGAAGCTGTAAAATTCTTCTGAGGCATAAGTGGTGTGGATTGTGCAAAGCAGGTTTGTATAAGAGCGTAAAAGGTGGTTATTATAATTTCAATATTCGAGTCCATAGTGATAAAGTCGAAGTTAAGTTTACCAATCAGCTCGTTAAGTTTATCAAAGTTAGTTTTACGGAAATTGTATTCTTGCGATGTGAGAGAGTAAGAACGAATGTTTTCGCACTCAAAGGCAAACGTAACTGAAATGGGTGGGTGGTGGTTGTCCAGTTTTGATAGGATGTGTTTATTTACAATTACTTCAGTATTAAGAGCATTTGTTGAAAAAACCAAGTCTAATTGTCTTTCCAAATAATTTTTTACTCCACTTGTCTGGGCAAGATTGGAAGACAGGAGTCTATCAACAAATAAAATTTCTTTTTCAGATATTGCATTGGTAGAAACATAATAGGTCTCATCTTCAGAAATTTCCCATACTAGACGCGGAAGGTTAAAGTCACCTACTAAAATTATATCATCTTCGGAGTCAATATGATCAACCACATAACAATTGCATCTACTAAGATTTCATATGCAGTAGTAGGCTGGGAGGGGGGTATATAGCAGCACAATAAATAAAGGAAATATTTGGATACACGGACTTTTACACAAATTATTTCAAGGTTTAGGATATTAGGTATGATAAACAACGATGAGTCCCAATTAGAATTTATTGCCAGGAGAACACCACGGCCTGATGAAGACTTTCCATCTGAGATAAGGATATCCTTACGATAGACGCTAAAATCAGAGGTAAAAAGTTCACTGCTATTAAAATCCGGTGTCAGATTTGTTTCAGTAAGAGCAAATATGTCAACAGGGAGTTTTTGACAATTTAGGTAGATGTCAGAAGTTTTCGTGCGCAGACCCCTTACATTTTGATAGTAGACAGTTAGGAACTTAGGCTTAGGAGGTTTTAAGAAATGACTATCAGGAACGAAAGGGATTTCTTGGGCGATTTCTATGTAGTTGGGAATTATTATTATTACCATATGAAGGATGTGGAGGGTGGAAAGTTTGGGAATGAGCAAAGCGATAAGGATTTTTTGTTTTTGGGTGATTTGCGTGTTGTTGGGAAGTATTATTGCTAGAAGAAGGTTGTGGTGGGCTAAGAGTCTGGGAATGAGTGAAGTTAGGATGTTTAGGCATTGGAGTTGGAGTTTGGTTATGATTAGTTGAAAAAGAATTATAATCATATTGTTTGAAAAACTTAGGTCTAGACATAATTTTAAGATTTTTTGATGCTCGATTGATCCAGGGCGTTATAGTCATTCCATCGATTTTAAGAATCTTAGCGTCATTGAGAAAAAGCAATTCATATTTGATTGGAATTTCTATTTTGAATGATGGAGGTCTTTTCAGAATGAGCTGAACTTGTATGTCAGATATACCATATTTGTTACTTTTTTTTTCTTTTGTAATCAGACGGCAATCCTATGCATCTGGACATTGTTATCTCATTAAATCTATGTCTAATATTTAATTATACATAATTTTTAAATTCCAAAGTACTTTAACATAAAAGCAAGGTCGCGCGATCTAGTCGTGCATTTTGTTTGATAATTATCGAGCTCACTAGATACTCTAAATCTCTTGTATTAGTTGTGAAGGATAGTTGAAACAAATACAATTTTTCATATTTATTGAATTTAATTTTAGAAAAAATGCATGGTTGCATAGCTCAAGTAACCTGCTTTAATTAAGTATGCTTTAAGATCTACTGGTTGCATCTGAATTTTATGGAAACTTTCGCATAGTTAATGTTTTTAAGTTGTCTTAAAAAAACCAAATGGCTATGTATTTCTCTGTTTCTTAGGGTACATACATCCATTGCGCAATGAACGGAGTCTACCTTTTGTACTCGTATTATGTGAAAATCCTGGTACAGAGAAAGGATTATTTTTAAGTTAAGGTGACTGGTGTTGAGAAAAACGTTGACATTATCTTGTTTTTGTTTTCAGGATATCAAGTTGAAATCATTCCACTTTCTTTTATAAAAACGCTCTGGAGATCAAAAGAAGTAATTACAATTTTCGGATTTAAATAATACCTGTCCATGTATCTTTCCGACTTCATTGATATTTTGTCAACCCTGTGCATATAAGACGCAGTTATTTCACTGGTTGTAGGTTTCTCTCTAACTTTAAAGCTAGAAACCGATCACACTGATCCTTTTTGGGGTTATAAAATAATAAGGGGAACACAGAGTTGCGAATTTTTGAATTAAAAAATCCTTAAGTCATAAGTCTAAAGATGACTTGTGAATTAAAAAAATTTAGTTTATAAGATATTTGGTGACTTCTGAATTAAAACAAATTTAAACCACCTACTACGTGACTTATGAATTAAAAAAAAATCAAGTCATCAGGGAGTAAGTGACTTATGAATTAAAAAAAATTTAATTCATAAGTTAGTTGGTAGATTGGAAATTTTTAAGCTTGTTTTGACTACATAATTATTTAATTATTAACGAAAGCTTTTGCAGAATTTTTTGGGAGTTGCCGTTTATGCAGTCCTTATAATCCAATTAAATAAAAAGCAATTTTGATAAAATCTTTGTGTTGAGCAAATGATGGGTTATCATTATATAAATTTCGTGAGTGCATATTTTTATGCATATGCCTTTAAATTTTTTGATTTTCATATTTTACATGAGTTGATTATTTGATATTTTTTTGTAAAATTGTTTCTAGTACATACCTGAAACTAATTCAATATGTATTTTCAATAAAATTGAAAAAAAAAACATTCCGTTTTCTTAATTAAGCACTTCGAAACTTTTGGTACCTACTCAGTAAGTATAACATTTAATTGTAATTTTAATTTTTTTTTTTATAAATTTTTAATTTTGAATATCTTTTTAGCTTTCAAGTCTAGTTTTTAAATCATAAGATTATCACGCGTGCTTATAAATTATCCATTTCATAATTTTTCTAATCAGCATTTATCCATTAACTTATGAATAAAAATGTTTTTAATTCATAAGTTACTAAGTTGGTTTTGAATAAAATTTTTTTAATTCATAAGTCACTTACTTGCTGATGATTTGAATTTTTTTAATTCATAAATCACTTACTTGCTCATGACTTAAATTTTTTTAGTAGGTTCTGAATTATTTTTTTTTTAATTCATAAGTCACTACACTCAAAAAATTTCGTGTGTAAATACTACTAATTCATGCGTGCATTCTACGAATTTTATTCGTGGTTTTCAGCCACGAATAGTATTCGTAGAATGGACGTTTATTAGTACATTTTACGAATATTTTATTAGTATTCGTAGAAAAACAAACGTATATTGTACGAATACCATTGGTACAATGTACGAATATTATTGTAATATTTACCAATGCCATTCGTATATTGTACGAATATCATTGTAATATTTACTAATGCCCTTGTATTTCATTCGTAAATTATGCAGCTCCATTCGTATATTGTACGAATATTATTGTAGAACTTACTACCATTTATTTTCTCTGAAACTTCCTTAAATACCTATTGTAAGAAATAATAACAAAAGGTATTTATGTTGTAAGTTAAAAATAGTTTTTTAATTCATTTTATTGTCATTGTATATGAATAAAGTTAAAAAATAATTAATTCATTATAAATATAATTAACAATCAAATTAATATTTAAAAACTCCTCATTTTATGTACTTAGGGCCACTGAAAATAGATTTAACATTTAAAATTGAAAACTTTAGAAAAAATTGTACTTACATTGAGATTCTTTCAGGAAAAAATTCCCACATATGTATGCTCTGGCTCTGCTACTTCTGGATGCTGTATTTTAAATATAAAATAAGCTTTAAAGCAAATGTATGTCTAGGTACTTACCTCGTCTTTTCGAAAAAAGCAGATGTCTGATCCACCACTGCAGCACTTTATAAATAATATCACGTTTCAACGTGTTGACTAATGGAATACATTTAATTTTTAGAACTGAACACATATTATTTTTTGTACTCATGATTAGTAAATAATACTAATGCACTTCATGAAAATACGAAGTTATTAGTACATTCTACGCATAATGCGTACGGTCTACCTACGAATGAATTCTGTCTACTAATATTAGTTTTACTTAGTAAATTGTACGAATTTATTAGTAAATACTACGAATGCAAAAGATTAAAGTACGAAGTCATTCGTACGAGAAATTAACGAATGTTATTAGTTATATGTACACAATAATTCGTACAATGTACTCAAACAAATTGTTTACTTCTTGTTTACGAATGAAATTAGTGTATTAAACGAATAGATTCGTAGATTGTACGACAGTTATTAGTAAAATTTTACGAATGCATTCGTAGATATACGACTGTACAAATACTTCGTACATCTTACGAATATTCGTACAATGCACGAATATTTTCTTTACGAATATCATTCGTAGCCATTTTACTAATAAATTTTTTGAGTGTAAGAAGCTTATGATTTAATTTTTTTTAATTCACAAGTCACAAACTGACTTGTGAATTAAATTTTTTTTAATTCATAAGTCAGTTCCTAACTGCTGAATTATATTTTTTTAATTCATAAGTCACTCACTAGCTTGTGAATTAAAGCCAAGCTTAAGCTAACGAGTGACTTAAGCTTTTGCAATCCTGGGGGAACGCATTATTAAATTCCTTCCTGTATATACATATGTATGTTCTTTCACCGGGTCATTTGTAGATTCACTATACAATTGGAATATCCTTGTAATATTTAGGTGACTTTCTAAAAAATTTCTGTCAGATGTTGCTCTACAAAAATTAGAATTCATTATTGGGAAACTTTTGATATGGTCATCAACTTAATTTTTCCTGGAGAAGTCGTCATTTTAATATTTTTTTTTCTTTTTTTGTTGAGTTTGGACAGCCGTTATAATATATTCTTTTTTCACTAACACAAAGCGTATTTAAGAAAACTTTATAAACTTGTTGAATACTGTCATGTTCTTGCATATAAAAAAAAAAAGTTTATTTTTTTTTGAAGCATTTACTCGCCTAAGTTTAATCGAGAATTAATTTACAAATTTACAGTAAAAAGTTAGCTTTTCTTTATCCGATTAGCTTCAGAATGATTTGTGAATTTCTTCTCTGTTTTCTTGAGAGAAATTTTTTGAAAACGTTAGCTTACATGCTTCCAACACTTTTCTTTTTTGAATAGTTTTTCCTCTAAGGCTCGTGTAGAGGTACTCCTCTCCGGATTTTCGTAAACGTTTTCGGATATGTTGTTTCCACATTTCCGTTTTTTTTTTTTGCCGTTTGCGGGTTCAGATTCTTGTAGTCATATCGTTTTTCTGCTAAGAAGCAATTAGGCTTGTTATTTAGAACTTCTACTCTTGATTAAATTTTTAACAGAAGTGTCATACTTGGATGAAATGCTTCTAAGACTTCTTACTAAAGGGCGCTCCATACTTGTATCATCAATATAGCCAGGGTCTTTCACACTATCATCGCTTCCTATTTAAAAAAAAATATTAGGAAGTTTTTTTAAATTTCATTTTTTACACCAAGATCTGATTCGGTGTAGAATTGGAAAAATAATCATTATTTGTGTTTTCAATAAATTCGTCTTCATTTGGAACCGACTTGTCAATCTAATATAATTCAATGAACTTGAGACAAAGAAAAACGTTTCAATGATACCCTAAATAAATCCATTTATGTTATAATTTCTTACGATGGAAGCTCTTGGTTCATATTGGGTACTTGGTAATCCATTTTTACCATTAGCGAAACACATCCTCTCTCCACTCCACAAAGCTAAGCAGACTACTGACTGACTAAGTGACTTGACTAATGACTACTGATACTGACTGACGAAATAATAAATACTGAAATATTTTTTAGTTGCCCGTGACATTTATACTTTAGCACGGAAATAGATAGTAAAATTCCTATGCGCGTATAAGGCAAATTAAGATAAAAAATATTTTTCGTGATCGTGGTGTACTTTACGTATATACGGTCTACAAATTTTACATTTTTATACATATACATACGCTATGTACGTCAAATCAATACTAAACATGCGATTATAATTTTATGGCGGACGTTGCAAAACAATAAGACGTCAAATGTTTACACAAACTTTGTTCTTAATTGTATGAAAAACTTGACGTTTATACCGAAATTTTGCACTTACAGTATAACAATAATTAAACTTCATGATTTTTTATGGATATGTTGAAATCGTTTTGAATATCTCAGCTATGGAGAGAGATAGGAAAAAACCAATAACAGATTTTAAAAGAGCACCACCGACTACATAAGACTGCATACGGCACTTCAATACTAGGGCGACGATTTGTGAATCTAGATCCCACTGTTTTTTTTGCCTCTTGTCTTTGGAAGAGCTATGTAATGGCAGTCAAATTGCCTCGTTTTTAAATCTTGTGAGAGCCCTTTATTTGGTGTTTTTTCGTCGTCTCTTTCACCTTCGCCTATTCAACCCAAATTAATTAATAAATATTGTATACCAATAACATTTTTCTAAAAGGTTCAATCTCTCCTTAACATTGTAGGTAATAACGGAATTTGAAACTTTTTGATTAACACAAGACTTACAACTTTTGGGAAAATATAATTCATAAAGTACGACCGAACTGATAAAAAAAAGCCAAAAAAAAGATTGTAGTGTCAAAGAAACGCAGTGCTTGACTCAAACTTTTTGTTATGGGAACATTTTGCCACCCTATAAAATCTGTATTTGTTTTATTATGTCAGCTTTTATCTTTTAACTTTGTTCGAAACTTATGGAACTCGTTACATTGTGTCATCCATATTTTTTTAATAAATAAAAAAAAACTCTGTTCATCCTATATCTGTTGGTTTTTTTTTTTATTGTTTTTTTTTATATACTTTCAAGAGCTCACGCAAGTTTCATTGTTTTGTAATTTTTTTAATGCTCTCACCACGATACTGCTTTACTTGGCGATACTAAGCAGTAGGTCCTGGTGGAGAATTTATTTTAAAGACTTTTTTCTGTAGGACGTGAGAAAAATTTCCAATTTAATTGCAGTTTGTTAGATGTTTTCTTCCTTCTTTAGTCGTATTTTAACTTTTTTCATGTTTATGGTTCTTCTTTTTGTTATAGAAACGTGTAATTTACAAGCTGGTAATTATCCAGTTTTTTTTTAGGTGTGTGTTTATTTCAAAAGACTTAATAGTATATTTTTTTGTATTACTTATTTCAAATGTTTTTCAAGTTTTTTTTTTTTTTAAGTAGCACTAAGAGTTGTTAAAAGATAATGGCTTCACTTTTTGATGTTGGTACTTTTATTTCTAACAACTGTACATATATTTAAAGAATAGAAATAACTCAATAATTTTGAAAGTATAATATGTAAGTTATGATTTATATATTTAAGCATATAATTATAGTCCTTACTTACTAGTATCTATGAAGAAAGAATCTCTTAAATGTGTATTTTTTCTGAATTTTGTTTGAGGCCAACTTGTCAATAAGATCTTTTCTACTTGCGATAAAGGTACTATAGGTCAAGTTCTGCATTTGGACAAAAAATCGAACTCGAGATTTTGATCAAAGTTGACATTACGATGATAGCGAAGACAGACGAAAAAAGTGGGTCCGGCAATTCTGTCTGCTTGTCTGTCTGTCAGGGTTGCAAAAGCTTAAGTCACTTTTTAGCTTAAGCTTGGCTTTAATTCGCAAGCTAGTGGGTGACTTAAGAATTAAGAAAAATGTAATTCAGCAGCTAGTTACTGACTTATGATTTAAAAAAATTTAATTCATAAGTCAGTTGGTGACTTGTGAATTAAAAAAATTTAAATCATAAGCTTCTTAGTGACTTATGAATTTAAAAAAAACTAATTCATGAGCCAGTAAGTGACTTATGAATTAAAAAAAAATAATTCACATCCTACCAAGTGATGTGTTTCTATAACTCAAGAACGGGCTTACCTATCCAAACCAAATTTTATGGCTTTGTTTGGACTATTTTTAGTAGATGGTTTATGTGAAGTTTGCACAAAATCGGTCGAGTGGTTCTTCATTTATCACATTTTTTGTAACAAATGAATTCAATAAATGTCGGATCATTTTGTTAGTGGGGATTTTGCTGTCAAATTGAAACTTATATTTTTAATTTGATTTATTCTTTTTTATATGAAGGAATAATGTCACAAGCCGGGCGAACAAATATAGGTCGGCGAACGCGTAATGGAAATGATGTGGCATTACTAAGTCGATCACAGACTGCAGATGAACGCGCACAAGCTAATGAATAGCAGTAAACGTAATGCACGAAATAGATCTGTTGACCCTCTGTACCTGTACTGAACCTTGCACGCAGCGTTACCCTTACGCGACTTTAGTCGCATTTTTGCGACCTTTTTTTTGCTGTGCGACTATGCGACGACCTTTTTAAAATTGTTTAAAATTGCGACTTTTTCTTTGCTTAAACATTTACCATCAAACTTTTCTGAAAATGTGTGAGTATGATTGTCTTTTCTTTGTTTTCTGTTCGCATTCTCGTTTTCGTTTTTTTTCCCATTCCCACCACGGGGGCGCTGTCAGATTGTTTTTTTTTTCTCTTACGTGTTTGGCACTGACGACTGACACTGACATTTCCTGGAATATCTCCTTACCTTTGTGCTTTGTCTCTAGTCCATTGAAATTTTTATTTAATGTAAATGTTGTTTTGTTTTTTGACATCAAAAACGGTATTTGTGTCGGCGTCGGACGGGTGAGTTGTGCTGAGCGAAGCGACGAAAAAGTAAGTAGGTACTATTTGTGTTTTTTTTCGTGAGATTTATATTAGTAGAACTTTTTCTTAGAAATACTCGTAAATAAATATACCTATTGCAAATTGGAACTTCAGCTTGGGAAACGAAAAATGCGAAGGTAATGATTGGTGATTAATATACTTCTTTTGAATTTCTAAAACCTGCACTCCCGAATCCAATAGATTTCTCATACAACAAAAAAAAAAGGAGAAACTCCTGATGCAGTCGGAGGTGCTAGCTCCTCATCCAACGGGAAGCTACAAGAAAAATTGCGACTTTTTGTTCAAAAATGCGACTTTTTCAAAGAATTCGAATTTGCGACTTTTTTTTGTAAAAGCGACTTTTTTCTGCGACTTTTTGAAAAATCCCAGGGGTAACCCTGCTTGCACGCCGATCACGAATACGTCGTGCTGCTCTTTTTGCTAAAATGATGCGTGCTGCTTTTAATTACAACAGTCCACATTGTGATGGGGCTAACTTTCCACGTGAAAAGCCCGGCATGTGTTGTGCTAATGGCAAAGTGAGATTTCCAGCATTAGAAACTCCACCCAAACCATTGTATTCATTTATTTTTGGGACATCTCAAACGTCGAATCACTTTTTGATCCATATTTAACAACACAATTCGGCATTTCAAATGACCTCTTTTAGTGCTACTAAAATTATTAGAGATAATTATGCCGACGTTTAAGGTAAATACTTCAACATGATTGTCCCATGTTTATATCAATCTGAATCATAAAGTATTCGATAGTTTTAAAAATTCTGATACAACATCTACCTAAAATTGCATACATGTTACAGATTCAGGGCCAGATTTATCATCAAGCTGGTTCGTTATTACCATACTTCGACGCTGATGATCAATTTTTGCAAATTTATTTTATTGGTGATGAAAATCGTGAATTGGATCAACGTTGTGCAATTGTTTCGAATACAAGACGAAAAATTATACGTGAACTACAAAGGTTTTTCCATCAGCATAACGCATTAGTTCAATTGTTCAAAATTGCTCTCGATCGTATGCCATCTGATAATCACAAAATCGTAATAAGGGCTGATGGAACACCTTTTGGAGAGCATGCAAGGGGATTCAATGCACCCACAATTGATGAGGTTGCAATTGTAATTCTTGGTGATCAGTTTCAATCCCGTGATATTGTACTTCATCGCAGAAATGAGCAATTGCAACATGTTTCGGAACTTCATCGTATATGACACAATCATGCAAACAGTTTCCAATAATGCAGGTGGATTATATTTCTTGGATGCGTCTGGTGGTACAGGCAAAACGTTCGCTATGTCATTGATTTTAGCTATTCTAACTAGTTGATCGGAACAGAAAATTGTATTGGCACTTGCATCTTCGGGAATTGCTGCTACATTATTAGAAGGTGGTCGGACTGCACACTCTGCACTAAAATTGCCATTGAATGTACAGGTGATTGAAACTCTAACTTGCAATATTTCGAGAAATTCTGCTATGGCAATGAATTATAATTAACCAATGGAATTTTTAAATTCATTGGAACTAGCTGGTATGCCACCGCATTGCTTGAATTTGAAAGTTGGTTCTTTGATCATATTATTGCGAAATATTAATTCACCAAAACTGTGTAATGGCACCAGATTGGCAGTGAAAAAGTTATTGCCAAATTTGATTAAAGCTACGATCTTAGCTGCTAAATCAAAAGGAGAAGTTTGTTTGATACCACGTATCCCTATGATTCCAACTGATATGCCATTTGAGTTCAAACGATTACAATATCCTGTGCGTTTATCATTTGCGATGTCCATCAACAAGGATCAGGGGCAAACACTTCAAGTTTGTGGAGTTAATTTGGAGGAGTCATGTTTTTCACATGGTCAAATTTATGTTGCCTGTTCCAGAGTCGGTACCCCCAGCCGTTTGTTTATTCATGCCCAAAATGGAAAAACAAAGATTATTGTTTATCCAAACGTTTTGGATTAAGTTTTAAAATAGCTAGCAATTAATAAAATATTTTTTTGGTTGAATAAATGAATTTAATGTTGCAATTAATTTTTTTTATTATTTCACTTTATACGTAGCGAAGCACGTACCGGGCCGCTAGTGAATTAATAAAATTTAAGTCATTAGCAAGTAAGTGACTTAAGAATTAAAAAAAAAAATAATTCAAAAGTTACCTAGTGACTTATGAATTAAAAAAAAAAATTAATTCATAAGCTAATAGATTAAAAAATTATTACTTGGAAAATTTATAAGCTAGCATGATAATTTTATGACACACAAAAGCTTGAAATCTACCTTCGTTAACAATTAAATAATTATGTAGTGAAAACAAGCTTAAACATTTGCAATTTACCAACTAGGTTATGAATTAATTTTTTTTTAATGCATAAGTCACTTAGTAGCTTGTGAATTAATTTTTTTTTTAATTCATAAGTCACTTACTCGTTTATGACTTAAATTTTTTTTAATTCATAAGTCACTTATAGGTAGTGAATTAACTTTTTTTTAATTCATAAGTCACTTAGTAGCTTACGAATTAAATTTTTCTTAAATCATAAGTCACTTACTAGCTTATTAATTACATTTTTTTTAATTCACAAATCATATACAGACTTATGACTTATGATTTTGTTAATTCAAAAATTCGCAACCCTGCTGTCTGTCAGTATGGCTGTGCCTCGATCTACAGCCTTAGCCAATGGAGGTATTTCTTCAAACTCGGTACTTAAGAGTCTTCGTTTATTTCCTAGATGGAAATTGAAAATTTTTTTAGGCCCAAAACTAACGGTACCCCGTTTTACGTATTGCGAAATCTTATTTATCTCAAGAATGGCTGTAACGATTTTGATAAAAAAAAAATAGTGTGCTAATATGGGTATAAACTACATTTTGGTCAAAAATTTGGGAAAAAATGTCACTAACGATACCTGCCATAGAACCGTTAAATTTTTTAAGCAGTAGTCCCGTCAAATTTAAAATAATATTGTACCATATATACAAATATTCGAAAAAATATTGTTTGGGTTTTTTGAAAAAAAAAATCCCATTTTTTTTGAAACATCAATATCTTCAAAACGTGTGATCGATTAATTTCTGAAATTATTTCCTAAAATCTATGCTACTTAATACTTAAAAATTGGTATCCCAAATTTTGTTCTTGAAAAATGTTGAAGAAATTTCTTATATACAAAATTTCTTAAAAAAAAGTTCAACACTCAATATTTTGAAAACATAATGCTCGTTTTTTTTTTAAAACTTGACAATTTCAAGTTCCTTAATAAGTTTTATAAGATGTGAAAAAAAATATTTTACCTAAAAATAACGGTACCCACCATACAAATGTTAAAAAAATGGTTTTCGAAAATCATATTTTTCTCGAAAACGGTACCTAGAATTTTTATAAAATTTGTTTTCTTTCGAATAATTTTGACGATTTATAATTTAATAAAAAAAAATTAAATTGAGATATTACTGACTGTACCTATTATTGAACCATTTTTTCAAATTTTAAATTTCTCGTTAGATATAAATATAACGGATCTTAACGAATTTTTTTATAGAGAATCTTCAAAGAAGTTTGAAAAATATTGTATTTCATTGAAAAAAAAAATATTTTTTGAATCAGGAAAAATAAAACTTTTTTATTTTTGAAAACTCGATACCTCAAAAACAGGCCAATTTTTTTTTTAAACTTGCATAAATTCGTATTTGCTGAAGAAAACACATCTGCATTATTTCTCACCACTAAAAAAATGAATTATATGCTCTTAACATTCGTTTTTAAAACTCTTAGACTATTAAATAAGAGCAAGTTCGTGCGACCCAGTTTTGCACTTTATTTATAAAGATTTGTGCAGTATTCATGCAGAACGACTTGAATTTTTTTCGTATCTATGGTAGTAGAGCTGGAGAATTATATATAATCGATATATAGGATTTTTGTGCACTCCAGATATTTCAGCAGATACCTCAAAATCTCTAAAAACACGTTCGTGCTGTATTTCCAGTGTTTGAAGTTTCTTAGCCAGGTTTTGGCTTAGCTAATACTCGTATTAAACCTAGTTTTCTTCCAAAATTTTCCTGAACCTCATTTTTCTTATTATCAATTTTCACTTTCTGATTTTTGAGCATCTCATCTGCAGATTGATAAAATTAATAAATCTTATCCAAGCATGTAGTATTAATGTTCCCTGGGTCCAGGTATTGTTCCCTGGGTTATAGCCTCATTTAAACATATTGAAATTGTATTAAAATCCTTTAAAGTTAAATTACAAAGATAGAATCTTTGATAAGACGGTGTATTTGTAACAGCATGAATGGTTTTACCATCAATCATGCTTACAAGAAGTTTATGTTTAATTGCAAAGTTTTTGTTCTCATAATTCTCAGTCGGTAAATCCAAGACTTTCAGCTTGAGTAATTACATTATTGGTTTCTTGTTTTATAAGTTCAGCTATCTCTTTTGCGAAAAATATTCTTAGAGGCCTGCAATATTTTAGATGCCATTAAATTTGTCCATCACTAGCTTGTTTCCATCGTTTATATTTCCGCATACAAGTTGTACAGGCAAAATCGAAATACGATATAGCATCTGAGACGCTTTTATTTTTAAATATTTGCATGTATTCTGATTAACCGGAAGTACAGTGGGTTGCCAAATTAATAGGGACACCTTAAATTTTCATTAATTTTCATGTTTTAGCGTTTTAGAGTGTAGGTGGTGATTTTTTTTCACAGGCTACGTGTTTGACGGTTATTTTTAGTTGACGGCAGATATTCAATATGGTCTTATTCGGGGAATACACGGTTTTATTCGAGGAAAAACCAGCATTATTCTGCAAGGTGTTTTTTCTGATAGTTGTTTGTAGATGTTGTTGGAACTTTGTTTTAATTGAAACGTTAGTAATGTTATTTATTTTGTTTAAAACAAAGCCTTTTTTAAAAACAACAATTTTTTTAATGATTTTGCGAATTTTTTCGAACCAGATTGTGTCGAAGATTGGATATCACTCCAAGAAAAGAAAAACCGAAATAAAAACATTTTTACCACATTCGAGTCACTCCCAAAGAGAATTAGCTACTATTACGGGTATTTCTAAGTCTGTTATTAACAGAATAAAACTTCTGGGTCGTAGTCCTGTTAAGAAACTACGGTAAATGGTAAAATGGTAAAAAAAAAACGTTTGTTTTGGGCTCGAAATTTTGGCTGATAAGAGCAGTTTCGTTCGGTGGCGCGCGCCCCAATGAGAAGTGCCATCCTGATTACATCGCATGAAAGAGTAAAAAATCATGTTAAAGTTATGGAGTGGTCAGTCATCAGCACAAGAGGTTTTGGACGTCTCCAAATTGTCCAGGGTACCATAAGACAGGACCAATATAAGGACATTCTGCGAAATTGTCTCATACCCCAGTTAAGCAGTTAAGAGAATGGTTCTCTAACAACGAACCATATCTTTTCAGGCATGACTCCGCTCCGTGCCAATTAGCTAAGAGTGCAACGAAATATCTAAATGGCCAAAACATACCAGTTTTATCCTGGCCAGACAATTCCCCTGACATGAACCCCATAGAAAACCTGTGGAAGATTACTAAAATAGAAATTGCCAAAGAAAATATTTCAACGAAAATAACGCTTTAGAAAAACTATAATAGAGCTCTTGTACCACTGCCCTGCAATTAAAGAATGCGCTAAAAAATGCATTGATAGCATACCGAGACGTATGCAAGTAGTTATTGATGCAAAAGGCAACGTTAGAAAATATTGAGTTTTTTGTAATTTTCATAATTCCTTTTGATTTCGAACTGTTTTTTAAGATTATTAACTTAAAAAAACTAATTAACTACTTTTTTGTATGTAATAGTAACTAATATTTATAATAAATATCTATTTGTCAAAATAAACATACGATTTTCAATAATTTGGTACGGAAACATACAATTTCCTTAAAATTCATGACTGTCCCTATTAATTTGGCAACCCACTGTACTATCGCAGCATTTAATTTTGAAGAGGAATCGAAGCTGAAGATTCCGTTATAACTAAATTTTTGGGATAGAATTTTGTTCTACATTCTGTGACTTCTTCATAACTATTTCGAATACAAATATTTTGAAAACCTATGTTGATATGCAATTTCTTATACAAACCATTCTCAATATAATAATATAAAAAATAAAATTCTCTTAAGTAAATTATACAAAAATCCTTGACCCGTTTTTAAAACACCGAAAAAAAAAGTATTTTTGTTTTCCTAATCTCAAAAACTGTTCCACAGATTTCCTTTTTGAAAAAAAAATCGCAAAATTTCATTTAGTTAAAGCTAGACAATAGTTAAAAAAAAATCCGAGAAATTGTTATTAATAGCACCACGAACTTGCTCTTATGTAAAAGTACTTTGAGTTATATATTTAACTTAAGTGTTGAACAAGGTTGTTTTCCAGAACAATTTAAGTGTGCTGAGGTTATCCCCCTCTTTAAAAAGGGAGATAAGAAAAATATGCTTAACTATCGACCTATCTCTATTCTTCCTACTTTTTCAAAAATATTTGAAAAACTTATGATAAAGAGAATTACTTCTTTCCTAAATAAAAACAGATTTTTTAGCGAAAATCAATTTGGTTTCCGTTCAGGAAAATCAACCGAAGATGCAATTCTTAGGCTATGTAGTCAACTTTATGGCAGCTTAAATAATAATAAATCTACAATGGCTCTCTTCATCGATATGACAAAAGCATTTGACATGGTTGACCATGATTTACTATTAGGTAAGTTGTATAATGCAGGATTTAGAGGTGTAATTTTTCAATGGTTGCAATCATATTTAAAAGGAAGAGTTCAAAAAGTCATTGTAAACGGTACACATTGTAAACGGTACACATAGCTCGATTTTTAAATAATGGAGTACCTCAGGGATCTGTACTCGGCCCTTTGTTTTTTCTCGTTTATATAAACTCAATTTTTAAGCTCCATTTAAATGGACTTTCGACAGCATTTGCAGATGATATATCATTTACCTACCAGTCAAATTCGGATCTTAATTGTGTCTTGCAAATTGAAGAGGACCTTGAAGTTCTAAGGACTTGGTTTTATAATTATAAGCTAATAGTAAGTGAAAAAAACTAAGTTCATGACTTTCAAAATATCTGGTCATCGAGTTAGTAATTATAATTTATTTTTTCATTCTTCAAGTTGTAGGCAATTCTGCTTTCCAATTCACAATTGTGGCAAACCTAATTTTCAACATGAAAATTCTTGTTCCAATTATCGTTTTAAAATTGATTCAGTAAATAATTTTAAATATTTGGGTGTTACAATTAATTCTAATCTTAATTGGAAAGACCATAGTAAAAACATCAATAGTCTGATGCTCATAACGCGAAAAATGTATCTTTTGAAACCATTCTGCTCTAAAAGGGTTCTAACTTCAATATATTATGGTCTTCCGCACTCTAAACTACAATACGGGCTATCTAGCTGGGGTGGTTCCTATGCAAATACTTTTATACCTTTATTGATTGCTCAAAAACATCTTATTCGAATTATTTGCAACAAAAATCGTTATACTGAAAGTTGGTCTTTATACAAGGAATTGCGAATTCTACCTATGAGACATCTTTATATTTTAAAAGTTCTTAAAGAATTTTTCAACCAAAGCGGTAATATTCCTAGTAGAAACTCGCAGCTATATAATTTAAGAATAAACTACATGCACCTTGCAAATGAACCCACTGCCTACAAAACTCATTTCTCTAACTTTTATACTGCCGCAGCACCAAAGTCATTTAATAAATTACTCGTACCTTATGTCTATCAGAACAACTCAAAACTTAAACTCTTTCTTAAGAAAAGTAAAAGACTGACTTTTTACAATTGACATAAATTCTATTGAAAACTATTGTTGAAATATGTATCATAAATTTTAAAATCATAAAATGTATCATTTGCTGTTATTTTCTTCTGAATTTTTTGATGAATTTGCATTTCTTTTTCTATATCAGTTTTAACTATCTCTGAAATATTTATTAATCCGCTCTTTTTTTAATCATTTTATTATTATATTGCTGATTGTTACGCCACAACAGTTTCTAATTATTGTAAAATTAATTCACAAATGTATCATTCATCACTAACTTGCAAGTTAAAGAATGATAACTATTATTTATTTTTTATTACGTTTGTACTAGTTTTAAGTTGGAAATGAAAAAAGAATGAATACATTTTTTCTAAATTTCTAAAAAAATTTCTAAATTTCAAAATATTTATATACAATATTATTTTAAACTTAAGGGGCTCCTGCTTAAGAAATTGGTAAAAATCGGTAGGGCCGTTAATGAGAAATTCTAAAACAAAAAAAAAAAAAAAAACGGTTCTATGACAGGTACATTTTCCTCAGTTTTTTGTTTGACCAAAATGTATTCCATGCCCATAATAGTACACTGATTTTTTTTATCAAAATCGTTTAAGCCGTTTTCTAGATAAATAAGATTTTGCATAACAGGTGTATGGGGGTACCGGTAGTCTTGGAGCTAAAAAAATTCAATTTGCTCTCTAGGGAATCACCGAAGACCCTTAAGTATTGAGTTTGAAGAAAACAGCTCCAGTGTCTTAGGCTGTAGGTCGAGGTACTGACATACAGATATACAGACAGATAGACGGAATTAACGGAGCAATTTTTTTGTCTTCACTATCATCGTAATGACAACTTTGATCAAAATCTCGAGTTCGATTTTTTTTTCCGAATGCAAAACTTGCCCTATAGTACCTATGTATATCGCAAGTAAAAATTTATGATCGAATCGGACGTACTTGTCTTAATGTTAAAGTAGGTACTTAGGATTTCAAAAATTGTTTATAAACATAAAAACATTGATGCACAAATGTACAAATCGTTTTGTTATTAAAATAATTTTGTATATAACAAATTTCTCTAAAATATACCTAAAAAAATAATTTGGAGTGTCAATTTTAATTTTTTAATAATAATTTTAATAATAATTTTTAATAATAATTTTTTTTAATAATTTTAAGAACTATTCATTCCCTTGTATTCACAATATTGATAAACAAAGTTGAAAATAGAAAAAAACGGTTCTATGACAGTCACCGTTAGTCACGTTTTTTCTTAAATTTTTTGGACCAAAATATAGTCTATCCCTCTAATGGAAGTATTATTTTTACTTGCGACTTATAGGTTCTATAAGAGAAGTTATGAACTCGTAAAAAAAATTGAACTCGAGATTTTGATCAAAGTTTACATTACGATGATAGCGAAGACTAAAAAGTGGGTCTCGCAATTCTGTTTGTCTGTCTGTCTGTTCTACCACAGCCTAAACGGCTCGGCCGATTTTCTTTAAACTTGGTATACATCATTTTTATTTTTTTCCCCCCATACCCCCCATACATTTTTTTCTTTTTTTTTAAGACCAAAAATAACGGTACCCCCCATACGAATTTTTTTCGAAATTTTATAAATATTTTTTTTTCTCAAAAACTGCTTGACAGATTTAAAAAATAAAAATACAAAAAAAATTCATTTAGTTAAAGATAGGTAGTAGTTGAAAAAAAAATTGCGAAAAATGGTTATTGAAGGTACCCCCCATGGAACCATTTTTTCTGTTTTTGATTTTCTCAAAAACGGTACGGCCGATTTCGAAAAATTTTTTTTTACTAAGGCTCTTAAGAATATTTTTAATTTTTTTTATATAAAATCTTATTTTTTAAGAAACCACTACAACGACTTATAATTTTTGTTCTTGCAAAAATTCATATCTGCATAACATTCTGTTCCTATCTCTTACTACTAAAAGAGTTTAAATAAAATGCACGACTGGGTCCCACGAACTTGCTCCTACGTAATCGACTAGGAATTTTAAAAACGAATGTTATTAGAGAAAACTGTTCAAAAGGATAAAATTAATTTTTAAATTCTTTTAGTAGTAACAAGTAGTATGCAAATATGAATTTATGCAAGAACAAAAATTATAAGTCCTTGTAGTGGTTTCTTTAAAAGAAGCTTTTATATACAAACTTTTTAAAAGCTTTTTAAGAAAAAATTTTGGTACGCTAATTTAAAGTTTTTATTGTTCGAATAAAAATTAAATTTACGAAAAGAAATATTGACCCGTTTCTGAGATATCGAATTTTCAAAAAAAAAGAAAAAAATAGATTTTTTTTTCAAATATTCAAAAAATATTTATTTTAAAGTTTTGAAATGCAATGTGTTTTAGACTTTTTAGAAGCTTCTCTATAAAAATTTTCATTAAGATCCGTTATGTGGATAATGAGAAATTCAAAATTCGAAAAAATGGTTCTATGGTAGGTACAAGCTGTAATATCTTAATTTCAAAATTTTTTTTATTAAATTAAAGATCGTAAAAATTAATTGAAAGAAAAAAAATTTTATCAAAATTCTAGGTGCCGTTTTCGAGAAAAATACGATTTTTGAAAAAAAAAATTTTTAATTTTTTAGCATTTGTATGGTAGGTACCTTTATTTTTAGGTAAAATAAAAAATTTTGTTTCACATTTTGGAGATCATATTGAGAAACTTTTATTTATCAAGTTTCAAAAAATATAGCATGGGGTTTTCGGAATATTGAGTTTTGAAAATAAATTTTTGAAGTTTTTTTTAAAAATCCAAAAATTTTTTTTTTGAAAATTTGAGTACACAATTCTATTTATGTTTTTGGTGAGCTTTAGCAAAAAAAAAATCATCAAAATCGGTTGAACCGTTTTTGAGAAAATCAAAAACAAAAAAAATGGTTCCATGGGGGGTACCCTCAATAACCATTTTTGGAAAATTTTTTTCAACCAATACCTAGATTTAATTAAACGAAATTTTTCTGTATCTTTATTTTTAAAATCTGTCGAACAGTTTTTGAGAAAAAAAAAATGTTTATTAAATTTCGAAAAAAATTGGGTAACTTAAAAAAAAAAGAAAAAAACGTATGGGGGGAAAAAATTAAAAATGATATCTACCAAGTTTAAAGGAAATCGGCCGAGTCGTTTAGCCTGTAGTCGAACAGACAGACAGACAGATAGAATTGCGAGACCCACTTTTTTAGTCTTCGCCATCATCGTGATGTCAACTTTGATCAAAATCTCGAGTTCGATTTTTTTTACGAATGCATAACTTGCCTTATAGTACCTATAAGTCGCAAGTAAAAATAAAATTTATCCTTATGACCAATTTTCTCTAGTAGATAACATTCATTTTAAAATTCCTAGCCTATTACATAGGAGCAAGTTCGTGCGACCCAGTCGTGAATTTTATTTCTTATCAAAATCGTATGAGCCGTTTTTGAGATAAACGAGATTTTTCATAACGGCTGTATTGCTAGTACGGTTAGCCTTGGAGCCAAATAAAAATTCAAAGAATCAGCGAAGACTCTTAAGTACAGAGTTTGAAGAAAATAGTTCTTAGAGTTTTTAGAAAATAGGTCGAGGTATAGACACATGTACATACATACAGACAGACCAGACAGAATTGCAGGACGCACTTTTTTCGTGATCTTTTTAATCGTAATGGCAACTTTAATTAAAATCTCGGCTACAAATTTGCTTCTAAATGCAAAACTTGCATATATGTACTAATGTTTATCACAAGTGAAAATGAATTTTATGGTTATGGACATTTTTCTCTCATAACATTAATTTTTAAAAATTTAAGACTTCTAGCTATACATATGTGGCAAGTTCGTCCAACTTAGTTGTGCTTCTAATTTTCTGGAGCAAGCGTAACTCAGCAAAATACTCAAGAAATCTTCAAAACATCAAATTGGAAACATCAAGATATAAATCAATACGCACGAGAACTCGCTTTATCTTACTGTTTCAAATCAAATTGACAATTACCAAGCATCGAACTCAATTTGCATTTTATATACATAATATGAAAAGACATTAATTAAAAAGAGCTATTCCCCTCTCAAAGAAAAATGTCCCTAATGTTTATACGAGTACTAACCATAACCAAAATATAAACAAACTCAACATTGCTGTATAAAAACTAATTAAAATCCAAGGACATCAAACCTTCCTGTTTCGTGCCACAGAGAATATTTTAAAATAATTATAGGTATAGGATAATATAGGGGTTTGTCGTTTACCTTATTGCAGAAGACATCATCTCTATAAAGGTAAACAATCTGATTTTACTCGTATCGTACCGAATTTAAGGCTATTATAATTAATTATGTGTATTTAGGTTTGTATCCAATCTCTGGCTCGAAGATTATCAAGAAGCTGTACGAGTATATCAGCACCAGTAAGGGATAGATATTGGTTTTCTTTTCAAGTTGTAATCGTCCGTCGGTGTTTTGTTATTATAAACATCAGGCTAGGCCATTTAGCCATAACAAGGTGGGCTCAACTTTACTGGAATTGGGACTGATAGCTGGTGATGATAGATATGAAGATTGATAAGGGAGAGTCTTATGGAAATTAATGATATAAGGCTTAGCTTAAATGTGCTATATTAGATACCCATAGTATTCTTATTTTGCCAGATAATTTTTTTTAAAGTTAGTTGAAAGCTTTATCAAGACCAGAGTTTTGAACTGCAATCAAATTTCGAAAAATTATCGAAATTTGACCAATTAGGTTTTCAATTCAATGTTAAATTTCCAATGATACACAAGTGTAATTGGACTTCAAAATGAAACGGTCAGCTGTGCACCGCACCTCAGCAGCTTACATCATATTCTTCCTGTCTGTCCAGAGAGGCCAATAAGATACCCACATATGTTGTTAATTTGGTACAGAGACTTTGACGGAGAACAGGATAGGGAAATTACTCAGTTTTATTTATTAGTAATTTATTCCTTTCGATCATCAGTTGGGAAAGTTCCTTAATGCCCTCAAAGAATACTTTTCCATATCGCCATCATTCTAATCATCAGAGCAGGAAATTTACAGATGAAATAAAGGACTGTTTCCAGTTTTTGCTGGTTCTCACAAATAAGGGCAGTAAGTAATATGACTAAAACCTAACCTTCATTGTTTATTCTGCTACTGGTCAGTAATCATTACATGTTGCAAATTGCAATGGTCCTTAATATATCTTACTTGAGACTGCATTAGACTTTAAGGCCGCCTATGATAGCATAGCCAGGGTAGAACTTTACAAAGCCATGAGAGAATTCGGCATCCCAAACAAATTGACACGACTATGTAGGTTGACCATGACCAACGTAACAAGCCAAGTAAAAATAGCCGGATTGCTATCCAGACCAATCAACATCTTTAATGGACTCCGACAAGGGGACGGCTTGGCCTGCCTCCTCTTCAACCTGGCGTTGGAGAAAGCAATCCGTGACTCTGGCACGGCAACAAGAGGGACCATCGCATCGTCAACAGGTCCAGCCAGTTACTGGCTTACGCAGACGACATGGACATCATCGGAAGAACCGAACAAGCTGTACAAGATTCCTTCATCCAGATCGAGCAGGCGGCACAAAATCTGGGGCTGCACATTAGTGAAGGTAAAACAAAGTACATGGTGGCGTCGAATGCGAGAGGAACAGTTGGTCAAACAATCAAGGTTGCGGAGCACGAATTTGAAGTGGTGCAATCCTTTAAATACCTTGGGTCAATAGTAGCAGCCGATAACAATATAGAAGAAGAAATACGCGGGCGGCTTCTCAAATCCAACAGAGCCTATACTACAGTCTGTCAAAGCTCTTCAAATCCAGAAATCTCACCATAACTTCAAAACTGCTGCTGTACAGGACCATGGTCCTGCCAGTACTCACATATGGATCCGAGACTTGGGTGCTTAGCAAAAGGCACTCCGAACTCATAGCTGCGTTCGAGAGAGAGAATTGTTGGCCCCATATGTGAGGAAGGACGATTCCGGAGACGGTACAACCATGAATTGTACGCAATCTACCTAGAAGCAGATATCGTGACAAAAATTAAGCTCGGTAGACTCCGGTGGGCAGGGCACCTAGCTCGCATGAGCGAAGAGGAACCTGCTCCGAAAGTTCTTTGTGGTACATTCTATGGTAGACGACAGCGTGGTAGATCATGCTTGCACTGGAGTGATGGCGTAGACCAGGACGCCCGAAGCCTTGGGGTGCGCAACTGGATGGCGTCTTTTAAAATGTCTACGTTAAATTTTTTGAAAAAAAAGTACAAATAACCTACCATAATTCGCCAGTTTCTGGTCTCTGAGAAGTGCCTTATATTTTTTCTCACAAATTTTTACAATAATGCCCGCCAAACAAAGTTAAAACCATCACGCCGATAATCACAACACCAATTAATAATTACAAATCCCGTGACGATTGGTGAAATGAATATATAAAATAAATTTTTTCCAGGGTGAATCTTAAGCAACATACTCTTCTAAGGTTCTTTTTGAATCGCAGGATTCCTCTCTCCCACGACAACAATAAACCACTAATAGATCTTACTTGTTTGTACTTGGGTTTCGTACGGGCTGTTCCATGATGAAAATAATTACATCTGCTCCCGAAAATTACTCGTATTCGGAGTTGCTAATACCGAGAATCAGTAAGCGAGCTAGTTACAAGTTACAAGGTCCCTCGTTTCACCAAAAAGAGTTGGTGGCCCCGAATTAGGGTTAAGTTGATGACCGCCTAAGGTTCACTCATACAAAAATTTTTATTTCATTAAACTGTTTTCACTAAGCACTATTTCATACGAACTCACCTCTATCTCCACGAAAAATCACAAAAGCCAATTTAAATCAAAGTTAAACAAAAAATTCAACTTCTTTGCATTCGACAAAAATTAAAATTAAAAAAAAAAAACTAAAATTTCAGACATTATGTTTTTACTTGCAATATAATCGTAGGTAAAGCAAGTTCTGCATTTGGAAAAAAATCGAAGTCGAGATTTTGATCAAAGTTGACACGATGATAGCGAAGACGAAAAGATTCGGTCCGGCAATTGCGCCTGTCTGTCTGTATGTTTGTATCTGTAACTCGACCTGCAGCCTAAACTACGGGAGATATTTTCTTCAAAAACGGTACTTAAGACTTTTCGGTGATTCCCTAAAGCAGAAATTGAAACTTTTTTCTTGCAAAATCTTATATAAGGTCAACAACGGCTCTAAGGATTTTGATAAAAAAATTAGTTGTGACTACATTTTGGTCAAAAAAAAATTTTATAAAATGTTACTCGTATTAGAAGTACCTGTCATGCAAGAGCTCCTTTAAATTTGGAAAAATATAGTCTATAAAAATTTTCGAAAAAATAGTTTTAGGGTTTTGAAAAAAAATAAACAATTTTTTTTTTTTTTGAAAATTCAATATCTTGAAAATGGTTAGACGATCAGTTCTCTCTGAAGTTTCGTGGGGTGCGCTACTCAAAGAAAACTCTCCTAACTATAACATAATAATTAAATTATATGTAATATATTAACAATAAAACAAAAGATGATTTGCTTCGTGTGCTCAAATAATATTGACCGTAACTCATCATCCAAAATCGAGTGTTGCGATTGCAATTATTTATTTCATTTAAATTGTGTTAATTTAACGAAAGACGATGCCGCATATTTCCAATCAACTGGATCACGATTTCGATGTGATAAATGTTGTACGCTTAAACGACGTTCATTGCATATGCCTACCTTGGCTGCTTCTACTTTGGTAAATAACAGCACTTCCTCAAAGGCCATCAACAGTGAAGCAGTAGGTGCTACATCTCTTGTTGACATCAACACGCCTCCATCTAATGCTGTCACCGAAAAAGAATGTACTCTTCAGATGGTGTATTTAAAACTCAGTGACCTAGAGAAAACAAATCGATGCTTCTTAGAGCAAATAAATGAACTTCGATCCGAAAATAATGCACTTAAATCGAAAGTAAATATTCTAGAAAGCAGGCTCAATTGGCAACAACAACTTACTCTAATTAATGACATTGAAATTGTTGGTGTACCCAATGTCAACGACTCTAATTGCTTGATAAAGACGAAAGAAGTTCTTTCTAAAGCTCTGTCCATAGATGTGTGTGACAGTGAAATTGAGAATTGCTACATCAAAAATGTCCAAAGCAAAGTTAAGCGCTCCAAATCAAAATCATTAATTTGTGTAAGGTTCTCTAATTTAACAACAAAACAACAAATAATGAGCGCGAAGACAAAGAGCAAGAAAAACCTCAAGACATTATTTGCATCAACGTCAACAATCGATTGCAGCAGTGAAGACAACAACGGCAGTAGCAGTGGTAATAACAACAAAAACAGCAACATAAAAAAGACTGAAAAGGGTATTTATATAAATGACTCTCTCACTAAATACACACAGGCCTTATTTATGAAAGCAAAAGAAATAAGTAAACAGAGAGGTGCAAAATATGTTTGGTATAAAAATAATCAAATTCTTGTGAGGAAAATTGAGGGAGAAAGGGTCATTTCCATTAAATCATTTGATGATCTCGCTCGTATTTAGAGCGTTTATTTAAAAAAAAAAAAAAAAAAAAAAAAAAAAAAAATATGAATGAAGATGATGTTAATTTAATGGATGACTTTTCCTTTCTCAATACTTACAATAATTCTAATATTGATAAATTTTTTTCTGATAGTTCCTATTTCAATAACAAGTTTTTTATTGTGCACCAGAATGTCAGAAGCTTGAGAGCAAATTTTAATGAATTAATAACTCATCTTGAGTCATTTTGTTGCATCCCAGATGTTGTTTTTGTTTCTGAAATCTGGATTTATAGCTTTGAAAAAGACGATTACATTTTGCCCGGGTTTAATTTTGTAACTAAAACAAATGATAATTATGCGTCTGGTGGAGTCGGATGTTTTGTTAAAGAAGAATTCAAAATACTTGATTTCAATTCTGTTAACTTTAAATGTGCTGATGTTTTAAGGGTTTCCATTGAAATTAATCGTGATATTTATGTCATACTTTGTGTATATAGATTTCACTTTTTTGATATAAATGCGTTTACGGAGGAATTTTCTGGTCTGTTGGAAAGGGAAAATTCAAATAATTTAGTCATATTAGGAGATTTTAATATCAATATTATTGAAACTAATGAAATTAATTCAAATTATTTATCTCTTTTAGCTTCGCACGGTCTTTTTTCTTTTATTAATACGCCTACTCGTCAAGTATCAGGCAGTTGTTTAGACCATATATATGGCCGTTTTGGTAAGATTTCTGTCATTGAATGTGAATCGTATGTGTTCGATTTAGCGATAACTGATCATTCTATGACGGGTATACTCATTGATAACATGCATAAGAGCAATAATGATAGGTTCTCTGGTAATATGCATGGAAAAAGCTCACCAAAAGTAGATATTTATAAATTAAAGGATGCTCTTTTGTATGAGTTTTGGGAAAATGTATACTCGTGTGATGATGTGTCAACTTCATACAATCTATTTATTAATTGTTTAACTAATCATATCTCTAACACATCGAAGTTAATTCAACCTAAAAAAACATGTAGAAGACTTAAACCCTGGATTAGCAATTATTTAATTAACAAAGTAAAACAAAAAAATAAATTAAGACATAAATGCTACAAGAATCCTAGTAATACTTTGCTAAAACGAAAATATAAAAATCTGTGTGTTGAATTAAAAAGAGAAATCCCGATTTGTCGTGATTCGTTCTATCGAAATCAATTCTATTCTGCTAAGGGTGATTTAAAAAAGGAGTGGAAAATAGTGAACAGCATACTTAACAAATCTTCTGTGTCTAAAATGCCTGCAGCTATAGTTATTGATAACTGCCAAGTCACTGATAAAACGTCGATTGCAAATGCTTTTAACAAATATTTTATTGATGTTGCTAGTAGATTACAACCCTCTCCATGTGAACCATTTTTTGTGATAGGTGAACCAACTCAAAGAACAAGTTTTGTGTTTGAGTCTATTTCTTCTCTTGATATACTAAAGAGTATTAGTAGCTTAAAAAACTCTAATTCGTCTGGAGCTGACAATATATCTAATATAGTTGTCAAACAAATTGCGTATTTAATAGCTGACGTTTTGGCTTTCATTTTTAACCGATGTGTTTTTGCAGGTGTATTTCCTGAATCTCTTAAATGCGCTGACGTAATACCATTGTTTAAAAAGGGTTCCGCAAGCGATTTGTGTAATTATAGGCCCATTTCCCTTCTTCCTGTTTTCAGCAAAGTTTTTGAAAAGATAATTAAAAAAAAAATGATAAGCTTTTTGTCAAAAACGAACTTTTTTAGTCCACTTCAATTTGGGTTTTTAAACGGTAAGTCAACTGAAGATGCATTGTTGCAGTTCTGCGATCAAATTATGTTTAATCTAGACAGAAAGAAGTACACAGCGGGATTATTTGTTGATATAACCAAGGCTTTCGATATGGTAAACCATAACTATTTATTGAGAAAATTGTATAAAGCTGGTTTTCGTGGTTTTATGCTAAACTGGTTTAGGTCTTACCTTGAGAATAGAAGTCAAAGAGTTAAATTATGTGGATCCAGGAGTGATATTGGATACCTTAACCTGGGTGTACCTCAGGGTTCTGTCTTGGGGCCTGTTTTGTTCCTGGTATACATAAATTCGCTCTTTGCACTTAACTTTAGAGGTAAGCCTACCGCGTTTGCTGATGATATTGCTTTATCTTATGGTTCTAATAGTCGTTTGGACTTAGTATCTGACATTAATTGGGATCTCGACCTACTGAGAGTTTGGTTTGCTGAACATAATTTAGTTATAAGCTCTAAAACGAAACTTATGCTTTTCAGTTTAACCTCAGTCAATGATTTCAATGTTGATTTATATTTCCACGCTCCTGAATGTGAAAGATTTAAACTGCCTGTTCGGAATTGTTCACCTGAGATTGCAAGTCACAAGACTTTTATAAGTAACTTGAACTGTTGTGATAATTGTTTTTTAGTAGAGAAAGTAAAAGAATTTAAATATTTAGGGCTTACTATTGACTCTAATATGAATTTTTCAAATCACACAATTAATTTGGGAAAGTATTTCCGGTGCACGTTGCGATATTTTTATTACTTACAAAACTTAGTATCAGCTGAATTATTAAAAACTATCTACTTTGGTATTTTTCATTCAAAGCTACAATATGGTATTGTATGCTGGGGTGGAACTCATGTGAATAAAATTAAACCTTTGTTAATTTTGCAAAAACAAGTCGTTAGAAAAATCTGTCGTAAAACGAGGAGACACCCTAGCTTCCCTTTGTTTCGTAACCTAAAAATTCTTCCTTTGCGTCATTTGTATTGTTTTAAAGTTCTGAAGTCCTTTTTTATGAAATCGGGAAGCCGTAATTTCAGGCTTATATCGAATTATAATTTACGTGGAAACTCTTCAAATCTCTTAACAGTTCCTTTATTCCGCACAACTGCGTTTCGTAATTACTATTCAATCTCTTCCCATCGTTTTTTTAATAAGCTTCCACCATCTTTGAGAACAATTACTGCTCCTGGTTTATTCACTTGTCGTTTAAAACTCTGGTTCTTGGACTTAGATTATTCTAATTTAGAATCTTTTATTTCTGGTATTCTGGTTTAAGTCATATGAGTATATTAAGCTTTTTTTCTCTTTCTTTTTAAATAATGTCTTTTTTTCATTATTTTAGTAGTTTATTCATGATATTATTGTCTTTACTATGAATTTAATTGTAATTTTGTTTTGATTTTATTTTCAATGCATACATATAAAAAAATTATAATTTATATTCAAATTAAGGGTCACCCCACCCATACTTTTATAATTTACATAGATCTATAAAATCTTGTAGTGGCATTCAACACTATTTTTATTACATTGTAATTAAATATAGAGTGTCTCATATTTTTCTTATATACACTTTTAATTATTTATTTTTTCTAAATGAACTAGTATGAAATTTGTTATTTAAATAATAAGAAAAATAAAATGTTTCTAATCTAATCTAAAAAATCTAAATTTTGAAATAACGTCTAAAAATTTATACAATTGGCATACCAATTTTTTTAATAAAAATTTTAAGAAAAATTTAGTACCTACCCAGAAAACATGTTTCAGTATGTCTGTACCTCTCTCTACAGCCTAAGCCACTGGAGCTATTTTCTTCGAACTCGGTACTTAAGGGTCATCGGTGATTCCTAAGAGGTGAAATTGAATTTTTTTAGCTATAAAACTAACGGCACCTGCCATATGCAATATCTAATATCTCGAAAACACCTCTAACGATTTTATAAAAAACAAAAAAAATAGGTGTGCTAAAGCAAGGCCTACATTTTGGTCAAAACATTTTGAGAAAAAATGTTATCAGAATTGTTTTTTTGATTTTCGACTTTCTCATTAACGACTCTTAGGATTTTGTTCAAAATTTTTGTACAGGAAATAATATTGTATACTTATAAAAATATTCGAAAAAAAATATTTTTTTGAGTTTTTGAAAATCAATTTTATTTCCTAAAATGTATATCATTTAATACTTAAAATTGACATTGACTTTGTTTGCATAGATTCAAAATTTTTTTAGAAATCAAATAGCAAATTTATGCATTTGAACACTTTTTTCTAATTAAATCCATGTTTTTATATTTACATTTTTATACATAAGCGGTCCAGTCGGGCATTTTGCTAATTGCCAACTAGCAGACACCCTAAACATTTTCGTAAATATGTCTAGTTTATATTTTTAGTGGATTTGCTTGTCGGAATTTGATATTTCTAGATTTATTTTTAATTCATACGCACTTGGGGGTTGATTAACAGCATCGCGTTCTAAAAGTTTTACCCTCTTTGAGGGTTCTCATTGTCTCTTCTCTGCCTAGGACAAAACTCATGGAAGCGTCCCAAGTGAAAGTGAATACCCTCAAGTACGTTCTCATATAAAAATTATATGAACATACTCTTATATGAAATATGAAAATTATTTCGGTTTAGGTGCAGTGATTGAATTTAATTCAATTGAAATCTCAAGTGGCCCACTGTCGTACCTGGGCGAAACGCACTTTGGAGTTAAGGTCAGTTGAGATTTCAATTGTATAAAAATAATATTTCAGAGATTGCACGTAACTGCTTGTAAGAGTACTTTGGATATTTAAAAATTGTTACAAAATATATTTTAAACATAAATTTAATGGGATAAAAATGTTCAAATGCATAAAATTGCCGTCTAATTTGTAGAAAAGTATGAATTTATACAAAAACAAAGTTTCAAAATCATTTTATTATTAAATTAATTTTTTATATAACATATTTTTTTAAGAACAAAATTTGGGATGCCAATTTGAAGTATTTAGTAATATGTATCTTTGTATTATAACCTATAGTATTATCATGGAGCGTGATTACGAACTCAAGCCTGGTAGTGGCGCTGAAATTAGCCTTAGATTTCACAGTGGAGAGTAGGATAATATACAAAACAGGTAGTAAAAAAGAAAATATTTTATTACTAAATTTAGCAGAGAGAAATCTAGCAAGTACTCTGTCCCTATACTTAAAATGTCGCCACAATCTTTCGTCTTCTTGATAGTACTATAAGTTTTGTATACAAAGTTAATATAGATTTAAGGAAATAATTTAAAAAAAATCGTTTAAGGGTTTTTGGATTTGTTTTTTTTTTTTTGTTTTTAAAAAACCCAACAAATATTTTTTCGAATATTGTTTATATAATATTATTTTAAAATAAAAAACAAAACGGTTCTATGACAGGTATCGTTCTTAACATTTTTTCCTAAAATTTGTTTTCACCAAAATGGAGTCCATGCCCATAATAATAAATTTACAGGCGAATCTATAAACAAATCTTAAAGATTACTTAACTTTAAAATACCTCTAAACAGCTCTTAAGTATGAAATCGGTATCTATAATCAATTTTCACATTTAAGTAACGTTACTTAAAGGCCTCTTAACTTAAACGCCATCAACCGCGTTTAAGGGTCACTTAAAGGCATTTTAAAATGTATTTTGACATATCGATTGTCATCTTTGAAATTTTGAAGTTTCAAATTGTGAGTTGTATTGTAGGTATGTATTGTTTGTTGTGATATTATATTAGAATTATAAAGTGCAACGATTTAAGAAACATAAAATTTGTATTGATTAAAGTATGTGTACGCGCAAAGAAATTTCGTCCACGCTTCCCGCTTAGCCTTTGAAGTGTTTTTATCGACACTTTCTTCCTTGTTGTTGGAAGAGAATCTGTGCATAAAATAATTCTGTTTTGTAGTGTATTATTGCAAATTCTAAAATAAAAAAGTTTCCTTGTAGAAGGCATCCCAATTTTCAGATCTTTTTCTTTTATTTGTGGCGGCGGGTGTGGGTGTGTGTTCGATAGCCATTTTTTCTTTGATTTCACAAATAAAATAAATGTGTCTTCCAATTATTTACTGAAAGAAGGTGTCACAAAACAGCTGTGTTGTATAAAATGAAGCAGCATTTGTTTTTTTTATGTACTAGATTTTCACATTCTTTTACGTTATGTGACACAACCTTAGTTAAGTACCAATGAAAAATCGATTATAGATACGAATTGAAGTTTCGCCATTTAAAGCCAAATTAAATATTTAAGTATGCTTAACTAAGTAACCTCTAAGATGCAGTTTAAGAAAATCACGGCTGTTAATTTTTACTTGCGTCTTATAGGTAGATACTAAGGCAAGTTATGCATTCGGAAAAAAAAATCAAACTCGAGATTTTGATCAAAGTTGACATTACGATGATAGCGAAGACCAAAAAAGTGGGTCTCGCAATTCTGTCTGTCTGTCTGTCGGTTCGACTACAGCCTAAACGGCTCGGCCAATTTTGTTCAAACTTGGCAGATATGGGTTTTGATTTTTTCCCCCACACGTTTTTTTCTTTTTTTTTTAAGACCAAAAACAACGGTACCTGCCATACGAATTTTTTTCGAAATTTTACAAACATTTTTTTTCTCAAAAACAGTTCCTTTTTTTTAAAAATTCAAAAAATTTCATTTAGTTAAAGCTAGGCAATGGTTGAAAAAAATTTTCCAAAAAATGGTTATTTGTGAACCATTTTTTTGTTTTTGATTTTCTCAAAAACGGTATCACCGATTTTGATCATTTTTTCAGTAGTTCCAATATTATTGTGTATTCAAATATTATTGTGTATTCAAATTTTCAAACAAAAATTTTTTGGATTAAAAAAAAATTTCAAAATATTTTTACTGAAAACTCAATATTTTGAAAACCCCATCCTCGATTTTTTTAAAACTTGATAAATAAAAGTTTTCTAATAAAAATTATAAGATGTACCTAAGAAAAATAATTTTTTTTTCCTAAAAATAACGGTACCCTCCATACAAATGTTAAAAATGATTTTCGAAAATCGTATTTTTCTCGAAAACAGTTCCGAGAATTTTGCTTAATTTTTTTTCTTTTGATTAATTTTTACGATCTATAATTAAATAAAAAAAATTGAAATCAAGATATTACTGACTGTACCTACCATAGCAACATTTTTAAATTTAGAATTTCTTATTATCATCAAAACGGATTTTAATGAAATTTTAAATAGAGAAGCTTTTAAAATAAGTAAAAAACATTGCATTTCAAAACTTTAAAAAAATAATTTTTGAATTTAAAGAAAAAAAATCTATTTTTTTTTTTTTGAAAATTCGATATCTCAGAAATGGCTCAATATGTTTGCTTGTAAATTTAATTTTCATGTGAAAAATAATAAAATCTTTAAATTGGCGTACCAAAATTTTTTCTTATAAACGTTTTAAAAAATTTGTATGTAAAAGCTTATTTTTTTAAGAAACCAGTACAGACTTATAATTTTTGTTCTTGCATAAGCTAATATTTGCTTGAATCACATGGTATCCTGTTTTTAACTCCAACTACTAAAGGAGTTGTTTTATAGTATATTTGAAAATGAATTTAATTCTTATGAACAGTTTTCTCCAATAACATTCATTTTTGAAATTCTTAGTCGCTTACATAAGAGCAAGTTCGTGCGACCTAGTCGTGCATTTCATTAATTTATCAAAATCGTTAGAGTCTTTTTCGAGAAAAATAAGATTTTCCATTACGGCTGTATGGGGGGTACCGTTAGTTAGGGAATCATCGACGACCCTTAAGTACCGAGATTGAAGAAAATATCTCCAGTTATTTAGGCTGTATGTCGAGGAACAGACATATAGACAGACAGACGGAATTGCCGGACCTACTTTTTTCTTCATCGCTATCATCGTAATGTCAAGTTTGATAAAAATCTCGAGTTCAATTTTTTTCCAAGTGCAAAACTTTCCTTATAGTACTTATATCGCAAGTAAAAATGATTCAAAAAGTTGTTGGTCGTACATTTCAACTTAAAAGTCATCATTTAGCTTACCTGAAGCTATGATAAATAAAAACTTAGAATCTGACGATGTTAACCAAACTTTTGAATTAGATTAGCTATTTGCTTACTTTTTTCCGTCTCTTTATTCAGATTCTAGTTCCAACTCTACCTTTAACTCTTGCATAATACCTCAAGTTAATATTGGTTCACTTCAGTTGGAATTATCTGAAACTGAACAGCCATTTTTTATTTAAAGCCAAATTAAAAACCAGGAGTAGATGGTATTCCTGCAATAATTTCTATGACCCACCACCTGTACCTGATTTTCAAGAGTTCGCAGCTAAATTGAACTTTTATTGAGGAATGGAAAAACATCTTTTCTAATTTCAATTTTCAATTCTGATTTCAAAAGTTGTGAAAATTACAAAGGAATTTGCAAACTTTCTTCAAGACCTATACTTTTTGAAAGCATAGTTAAATACAAACTTGAGTTTAATATCAAAGAATACATTTTTGAATTTCAGCATGGATTTGTAGCTGGGCGCTCGATGGCGTTTAAAAGGAATACCTTGTTGAAACCTTTGACTAAGTTAACCATGTTTTAAGAAACTAAATAAGTTTGGATTTTACTCTGCAATGCTTAACTGGGATGTTTTCCTTTCTTATTCTGCAGAAGTAACTCAAGGCACCCATCTTGAACCATTTCTATTTATTTAGTTAATCAATGACATAGTATCTGCCTTTAAGTTTTCTTCTTGTCTGATATGAGCAGACGATCTCAAACTCTTTATGAAAATTAACTCCATGGACGATTGCCTGCTTATTCAACACTACATAAATCAACTGTCAAGTTGGGGAAGGTCTTTTGGGAAGATTAAAGATTTTATATGTATCGTAAATAAAATCCATTCTAGAATACGCTGATCTAGAATCCAGCTTGTCGAATTCTTTCGCATCGCAAAAGGCTTACGAAATTTTTTTTTTGGAAAATAATATGGAATTTTTAACCATCTTATGATGCAAAATGCAAGCTTTTAGGAATCCTACCACTGCAAAAAAGAAGACCCGCACATGATGCCATGTTTATAAGAGATTTTCATGTTATCATATAAAAATTCCTGCTCCTTTGCTTATGATATCCATTAACGCTTCTTCTAGGCTTTATAAAAGAATGACAAGTTTCGTTTCCAGCCTTTACATAGAACAAATTTCGGTCAAAATGAGCCAATACCGAGGGGATTTCAACATTTAATGAACTTTACCTAAGTATGGACTAATATCAGTTAAGAAACTGCTTTACAAACTATGTTAATATTAGATTAGGTAATTTATTGTAATCTGTAAGGCCTTTCTGCTGGATGAAATAAATAAATAAATTAAATTAAAAAAACAAAATTATCTGAAATTCATCTCAAGGGAACTTGTCTATCTTGCAGTCTTTGAGGCATAATAATATAATTAAATTAGGGCCATAGCCGGCTTGCTTACCTTACAACTCTCAATCAACCTTTCCTAATATGCGTGTTATACTCGTATATATACTCGTATGTATATGTATCAGCAAAAAAAATATTTTTTTTTGTTCTTAGGTGGTATCAAATCGTCACATCGTCAGACGTTTGGCCTTACAGAGCAACGCAACGCAGTATCAATTACTCCACAAGGTACTACAAACTACAGTATTTGAAGCTTAATAAGTTGGCAGTATGTGGTCCAGATCTTCAAAGAAAAGTCCAGAAAATTTTGTATCTTAATATGACAGTTTTTATGGAAAATTTACAAGAATCAAAACAAGTCCACAAGTCTATATCATCTGCTAAAGTTAATATGCATATGTACATAACTTATTAATATACAGATACATAGATATTTCTAATTACATATTTATACACAATTGATCGATTTTCCCTTTATTTCATGACCTTTTTATAATATAGAAAGTTTACGTTCCTCCAGAGAGCTGTGGGACGATAATTGGTTTTCGGTTTGAGTTCTATTGGTTCAAATAACTGAATAAAAATGTACTCATGTTCTTGTTTATCTTTTTGTCTGCATTTGCAAAATTCTTTGGATTTCTATATTCAAATAAAAACACTTCAGTGAAACGTTTTTTCCAACATTCTCGTAAGCAAATATTTGCTTTATTTAATATTTGTATGTAATTTTCAATTCCCTGGGCTGATAAAGCTTTTAAATATAACCAAATCGTCAGACACAAAATTGTAGACTTAAAGATTTAAGATCGAAAAAGATTATTTTTTGTCTTTAAGTCCACTTATAAAATAAAAAAAATTCATTTCATTATTATCGGTTTTATAAACAAAAATGGATTAGGTTTTTCTGAGACTCTTAGATTAGATAAGTCGCAAGTAAAAATAGGTTAGTCTCAATGACCTGTTTTTACTTGCGACTTATAGGCAATTTATGCATTCGTTAAAAAAATCGAACTGGAGATTTTGATCAAAGCTGACATTACGATGATAGCGAAGACCAAAAAAAAGGGTCTCGCAATTCTGTCTATCTGTCTGTTCGACTACAGCTAAACAACTAGACCGAAAACTCAACAATGAAAAAAAGTGTGGCAATAAAGAAAATTCTGTGATATTAACATTTAAGTTCTTGTCTGTTTTATTTTATAGTGTTTAATGTATTTATTTATTTAGTTATTTATTCATTTTTTTCATTGTTGAGTTTTAAATGTTCAATGTAAAAGTGAAGAATTTTTATATAAATAATTACCATACACAAATGTAAAATAAAATAAAAGCCAAATCTCTTGAAAAAGTTGGAAAAAAAACCAACGAAACGTCGAGAAGGAATGAAATACTCGTAGTTTTATTTGCATTCGGAAACCACGGATCTGTAAGCCTGTCATTTTTAAAAATTAATTCAAGATATGGGTTTTAATTTTTCCCCCCGGATGTTTTTTTCTTTTTTGTTTTAAGACCAAACATAACTGAACCTGCCATACGATTTTTTTTCGAAATTTTATAAATATTTTTTTTCAAAAACTGTCCCAGATTTAAAAAAAAAATCGAAAAATTTCATTTAGTTAAACCTAGGTAATGGTTGAAAAAAAAATTATTATTTTTGGTACCCTCCTTGGAACCATTTTTTTTTTGTTTTTGATTTGCTCAAAAACAGTTTAACTGTTTTCGATCATTTTTTTTTTATTTTAAGGCTCCCCAGCAGTTTCTATATTATTGTGTATTCAAATTTTCCAAACAAATTTTTTTGGATTTTAAAAAAAAATAAAAATTTTTTTTGAAAACCCCGTGCTCGATTATTTTAAAACTTGATAAATAAAAGTTTCTTAAAATAATCTACAAGATACGAGAAAAAAAATATTTTACCTTAAAATAACGGTACCCTCCATACGAATGTTAAAAAACGGTTTTCGAAAATAGTATTTTTCTCGAAAACGGTTCCGAGAATTTTGCTTCAATTTTTTTACTTGCGATATAGGTACTATAGGGTAAGTTCTGCATTTGGAAAAAAAATCGAACTCGAGATTTTGATCAAAGTTGACATTACGATGATAGCGAAGACGAAAAAAGTGGGTCCGACAATTCCGTCTGTCTGTCTGTATGTCTGTATGTCTGTATGTCTGTATGTCTGTATGTCTGTACCTCGAACTACAGCCTAAACTATCAGAGGTATTTTCTTCAAAATTGGTAGTTAAGGGTCTTAAGTGATTCCCTAGAGGAGAAATTGAAAATTTTTTTTTAGCTCCAAAACTAAGGGTACCCCCCATACACCCGTAATGCAAAATCTTATTTATCTCGAAAACGGCTCTAACGATTTCGATAAAAAAAATTAAGTGTGATATTATGGACATGGACTATATTTTGGTAAAAAAAATGTTGGGGGGAAATGTTATTAGGGGTACCTGTCATATAACGGTTTTTTTGATTTTCGAATTTCTCACCAACGGCTCTAATGATTTTAACCAAAATTTTTATGCAAGAGCTGCTTTGCATTTGAAAAAATATAAACTAAAATTTTTTTCGAAAAAATAGTTTTTGGATTTTTAAAAAAATAATACAATTTTTTTTTTGAAAATTCAATATCTTGAAAACCGATACACGACTAAATTTTTAAATTACGTTTTAAAATGTATTTTATTAAATACTAACAATTTGCATATCAATTTTTCTTATAAAAATTTTAAGGAAAATTTAGTACACAAAAAACATGTTTCAGTGTGCCTGTATGTCTGTACCTCTCACTACAGCCTAAACCACTGGACCTATTTCTTTCAATCTCGGTAGTTAAGAGTCTTCGGTGATTCCCTAGAGGAGAAATTGAAATTTTTTTTTTAGCTCCAAAACTAAGGGTACCCCCCATACACCCGTAATGCAAAATCTTATTTATCTCGAAAACGGCTCTAACGATTTCGATAAAAAAAATTAAGTGTGATATTATGGACATGGACTACATTTTGGTCAAAAAAAATTTTGGGGTAAAATGTTATTAGGGGTACCTGCCATAGACCCGTTTTTTTGATTTTCGACTTTCTCATTAACGGCTCTAAGGATTTTAACCCAAAATTTTTAGCAGGAGTCCCTTTAAGTTTAAAATAATATTGTATATAAAAATATTCGAAAAAATATTTATTGGGCTTACAAAAAAAAAAAAATTTTTAAATCAATATCTTCAAAACCTATGAACGATTATTTTTTAAAATTATTTCCTAAAACCAATATTATTAAATACTTAAAATTCGCATCCCACATTTTTTTTCTTGAAAAATTTTAGAGAAATTTCTTATATAAAAAATTTATTTAATAATAAAACGATTTTTTAAGGTTTATTTGCATAAATTCATACTTTTCCGGAAACCAGACGGCAATTTTATGCATTTGAACATTATTATCTCAATAAATCCATGTTTTATATTTATAAAATGTATCTTAAATTCCAAAGTACTTTTACATAAGAGCAAGTTCGTGCGATCCAGTCGTGCATTTTATTTTCTTTCGATTAATTTTTAAGATCTATATTTAAAAAAAAATGAAAACAAGATATTGCTGACTGTACCTACCATAGAACGATTTTTTAAAATTTTGAATTTCTCATTATCGGCAAAACGGATTTAAATGAAATTTTTTACAGCGAAGCTTCTAAAATGTTTAAAAAAACATTGCATTGCAAAGCTTTAATTTGAAAAAAAAATCTATTTCTTTTTTTTTGAAAATTTAATATCTCGGCTCAATATTTTTGTTTGTAAATTTAATTTTTATTCGAACAATAATAAAAACTTTAAATTGGCGTACCAAATTTTTTTCTTAAAAATGTATTAAGATTTTTTTATATAGATAAAAGCCTATTTTTTAAGAAACCACTACAAAGACTTATAATTTTTGTTTTTGCATAAGCCTATATTTTTTTGAATCACATGGCATCCTATTTTTACCTCCAACTACTAAAGAAGCTGTTTAAGTCATTTAAAAATATAATTTTATGCTTATGAACAGTTTTTCTCTAAATACATTCATTTTTGAAATTCTTAGTCTATTACATAGAAGCAAGTTCGTGCGACCCATATGTATGTACATTGTACATACATAATTATGTATTTTTCGGTTTATTAAACATATTTTTAAAATAAATGAATATTTTCGAAATATTCAAAAGACTTAAAAATGTATATATTTTCTTTTACAAAATTACGTGCGCACCTTAACACTATAAATTTCCGAAATTTCAGCTTCCATAGAAATTTCAACTTGGCAGCACTGAACACAATAGCAGTTTTCATGTTTTTCATTCAGGTGCGCCTTACTTTAGTTCTATCTCACGCGTTTTTTTTTAACTCGCAGCAGGAAAATGAGCTGTCAAAAAAAGATTTGCGTTTCTTTTTTAGCTCAGATGCATCAGAGCGCTCAGGTTTTATTTCTTTTTTCAATCAGAGCTATAGCTCGGAGCGCGCTCTATGAGCTCAGAATAAAATGACCGAGCAGAGGAAGTAAAAAGCTGAAGGCGGCTAATTTCACTTTTTTTCAGTGATATGATAGAGCCAGACGGCGAAAAGAAAAACAACCAAACATACAAAAGTGAAGATCGAAGCCTTTGAAAAGTTCAGTAATCAAGTGTGTTTTATATAAATATATCGGAGAGCTCTAGTCACACTCTGCCTTTAAGATGAACTAAGCTAGAATCGATATTGCTGCTGAACCTCTCAATAACACATAATGTACACATACCCTGAACTCGTCTATTTTCTTGCACAAACTTTTTGCATTAATCTGAAAAACTTGAAGTCCTTGATTACGTGAAGTGATAATATTAACCATAGCTCAAGTTAATGTTGAAATCACCCAATATACTTCAAGTGCTTAGTATTATAGTTATTTTTAAAGAAATACACCCCGTGCGTCGCTTAAGATAAGTTTCATCTGCCAAAGGCCGAGTTCGAGTGCACGGCGGGGTAGCGACCAGTGGTACCACTTTACTTCAATTGGAGTAGATCTACTTCTTTTTTTTTAAATATTTTGAAATCTACTTCCTACTTCGCACCATCAGCAAAATACTGAAATCTAGTTCATTTTAAAAATCTCTGTTTCAACCTGCTTTAATTTAATAATAAAGGCCCAAATCTACTTCTTTTAATAAATTAATTCTTTATATACAAATTACTTTAAAATTAAAAGAAATGTATGACAATTTTAAGTATTTAATAATATACATTTAAGGAAAAAATGTTTTGTATACAATATTTTTTCATAATCAAAGAAGAATTTTGATCGAAATCGGTAGAGTCAGAAATGAGAAAGTAGAAAATCATAAAGAAGATCTTTGACAGGTACCGTTACTAACATTTTTTTGACGAAAATGTACACCGCATTGTTGATACGTTCTGAACATATTTTTTTTTATAAAAACCATTAGAGCCGTTTTCGAAATAAAAATAATATTTCATAATGGCTGTATCAAAGGAACCGATCTGAAAAAAAAACATTTCAATCTCTCCGCTGCAGGTTGAAGTACAGATCTGACAGACGGAATATTTACTTTTTCGTGTTGTAATGTCAATTGACGAGTTCAATTTTTTCTAAAGGCAAGTAAAACGTAATTTTAAAATCTACTTCGATTTTTCTCAGTTTACTTCACTTTTTTGTTCAAATTTAATCTACTTCGACTTTTTTTCTGGACGTGGTAACGCTGGTATCGACTGCCTAGAATTCTCCTCTAGACTTGCACCGACATACAGCAGCTTTATTTTAGGCAGGTCGGTCGTTTCTTTGACGAACTAATATTGGCTGCTAACATTGAATTTTCTTGACCATTCTTTGGAGAATCGATTTTTGCGCACCAAGTCTGCACTTACTAAAACTCGTTTTTAATAAATTTCAATCATTTGAAAGCGTTTCTTGCCATGGTGATTTTGAATCAGTGACTGAATAATAAACAACAGATTTGACAGACGTCACCAAAACAACACGGCTATCACATACCGTCAACATCGATCCGTCCCAAGTTCCGATTAGATTACTCTTTGTAAGGTTTTTGATAACAATTGAAAAAAAAATATTTGTCCTAAAATGATATCTAAAAATTAGTACTTTACCGTTTAAAATATTAAGTGTCCAGAAATTTCGCCAAACAGATTCCACATTTGAACCGAGAAACTAACACTTGTTATATTCTTAAGCTCAAAGAAACACGGTGTACTTAGTTCAAGATCGTTTATTCGACTAACTTATTACTAAATGACATAGATGCTCTTTAATACTAATAGTCTCTTAATTCTTTAAAGGAGATATAACTCTATAACAACACTGAAAAAGTGGAAGAAAAAGAGAAGAATATAATAAACCTAAGACTGTTCAAAATGTTCTCGAAAACATTGCTAACTATAACAAAACTTGGTAAATTTATTGCATTGAGCCTTAACAGCAAGTACGTGCGTTAAGGTTATGCCTTAAATTTATATTTCATTCGACAATATTGTATGTTAGTCCACTTTTAACCATCATCCTACATTTCGATTACAAGTTGAGGTTTTGCCGACACTTTGATAAAATATCGAAAGGCATCATCTGACCTCGCATTTCCCCAAACTCTGAGAAATCATAAAGCTTATCTTTAAATACTTATTTAAAGGTATTGTATGTATAAGTTACCCCCGCATCCAATACTACAAATTAAGGATTCAGGAAACATCCATTTACTCAAACAAAAGATCCTAAAACAGAAGTTAAACTTTACTTAGGATACACAAGTGTGTTTTTTTTTTTTTTTTTGTTTGTTTGTTAAGGAAGCCTGATGGTTGGGTAAACGGTCTACTCTTTGGAAGTAAATTTATAGCTTTGCCATTAATCGACATTTGGAGAGAGTGTTGCTGTCTATTCAGGGGGAGGTTTTGGTTATATAACAAGATAAATCTCTGCACCTTTAACGCCAAACTCTGGCTATAGTCAATTGGTTTTTAACATTAGCTAAATAGTTTCTAGTTTGTTCTGTGGAACGATCTGCTACATTTAGAGATATAACCAGCGCCTTTTCTAACCGAGGCTGACGTTATTAAATGTGACACTTTTATTTGGGGTATTAATTGTGTGTAGGGCAGGTGATTGGGTTTTGATAATTCAGTTTTAATATGCAGTCTTAGAGACAGGCCAAAAATTTGTTTTTCTTTTACAGGTGAATACAGTTATCATGCGGTCAAAAGTGTCAACGCTACCTCTAGTTGGCTTATAAGCTAAAATAACTGCCAGTATGTTGGCAGCTTTGTAAATTTATTTCTGATTATGATGAGTAGTTGACAAACATGAGCACATCTTGCATAGCTACATATTTTCTCTCTTGTCTACTTGCAGATCTTATAGGCAAGAGTAAACTCTTTTGACAATTGTGTGAGGACTCTGGGGGCAATCGAAAAGACTATCACAAAGTTTGACATTTGGGACTTGATTACAATCTGCAAAGGAATCTTCACTGCAATACAACACGAAAAAAATCCCGATCTGAAAAGATAAGAGCACTGAAGTTGTCAATCAAAAACATCAACCAATTGATCAAGGAGAACTATCGGTTTTCCATGAATTTTTTTAGGAATAACGAAATTCGTGCCGTTAACTCTAGAGATTCAGGAATGTTTCCACAAATTAAAAAGATCTTTAGGAGGAATGATCAAAACGACGCACTTCTGACAGCAAGTATAGATCCTCCGATATCATACCGGATACTCAGTTTCTTAAATCCAATGAAACAAAATAAGAGATAATACTGAAACATGTCTGGTTGATTTGGAAAAGTTTTTCGACAACGTAATGTACCTTGTACCACAATCTTCGGTATTGAAAATGGGCTTCAGCAGCATTTACACTAGCGATCTGATATAGGTAGTCTAACTCAAGCTTATGCCAACCATCTGATAACGCACAGAACAGCTCCAAAATTTGAGGTCAAGAGAATTCTTTTGCAGTGTGACTTTGACAAATCAACATTCAGAAATGTTAAATTATTCTGTTTTGGACTTGATCGGATTATTCTTATTTTTCAATTACTATATCCACTACTTTTATTATATTTAAGCGATATGGTAAGACGCTATTTGTAATGTTAATAAGGTCAAAATCTCACTACTTTTTAATGACTTGTAACACACAATGCTTTTGTACATACTAATAACGTTACCTGCCATACGATATTTTTGGAAATTTTATAGATATTTTTTTTTTCAAAAAATTTCCCACAGACTTTATAAAAAAATCAAAAAAATTCATTTAGTTAAAGCTAGGTAATGGTTGAAAAATGTTTGCCAAAAAAATGGATATTTTTGGTAACCCCCAAAGATGGTTTCAAATCTTTTTCGTTTAAGGTTTTCTCAAAAACAGTATGACCGAGTTTGATAATTTTTTTTACTTTATAAGGCTCTCCAGCAGTTTCAATATTATTCAAATTTTCAAAAAAATTGTTTTGAAGTTTTAAAAAAAAATTTTCAATTTTTTTTTTTTTTTTGAAAACTCAATATTTCAAAAACCCCATGCTCGATATTTTTAAAAACTGATAAATAACAGTTTCTAAATATAATTTACAAGATACATTTATTTTACATAAAAATAAAGGTACCAACCATACAAATGTTAAAAAATGGTTGTCGAAAATCGTATTTTTATCGAAAACGATGCCATTAGAATTTTGATAAAAAAATTTTTTTTCCATTAATTCCTACCATCTATAATTTAATAAAAAACATTTTGAAACCAAAATATTACTGGCTGTACCTAACATAGAAACTTTTTTCGAATTTTGAATTGTCATAATCGGCAGAACGGATTTTAGTGAAATTTTTTACTGAGAAGCTTCTAAAAAGTTTCAAAAACATTGCATTTCAAGACTTTAAAAAAGAATATTTCTTGAATTAAAAAAAAAAAAATATTTTTTTTTGGAAAATTCCATATCTCAAAAACGGTTCAATATTTTTTTTTTTTGTAAATTTAATTATTTTCGGACATTCATAAAAACTTTAAATTGACGTCCCAAAATGTGTTCTTAAAAATCTTTTCAAAATTTTGTATATAAAAGCTTATTAACTTCCCATAGGGAGTTATTGTAATCGGTCCGATTTGTCATATTGGAATTTTTGACATTTTTCGACGTTTCAAGGTCCCTAGAGGCTATATCAATCATTTTTAGAGAGATGTCTGTGTGTGTGAGTGTACGTACTTTCGTACGTCGTCCGTACGTTCTGATACCATTTTTCGTCGTCGATATCTCAAGTACGAGTAAAGATATCGACTTCAAATAAGTTTTGTTTAATAGATAATAACTTCGAAAGAGGCTGAAAGGGCGTTTATTAAAATTCAGTGAGTAGTTTTATCACTATAACGGTTTAAAAAAAAAAAAGTAAAAATTTTGGTTAGTTTCAAATATCTCACGAAAAAATAATGCTATTGATTTCAAATAAAATTTAATGTACTCATTATAAGGTCATACAGATTTGGTATGAAGTTGAAAAAAAATGAACATATCTTTATTTTTTTAAATAAAAAAAAATGAAAAAAAAATTTCATAACCCAGATATTCTAAGAACGGAAAACAATTTGAAACTCAAAATAATTTTATTTTACGAAAAATAATGTGTTTGACAACTGGTGAACATTTAAAAAAAATCAGTTTACAGTTTTTTTACAAAAAATAAAAAAACTATATAAAATTCTATTGAAAATTGGTAAAAATTGTTTTTCGACTCAAATTTATCGAGTATAATTTTGTACAATTGGTAAAATGTTGACAAATATTGAATTAATAGCTTTTTTTTAAAATAAAAAAACTATTAAAAATTCTAGTGAAAACTAGTTAAAATTGTATTTCAAGTCGAATTTCTTGGGAATGAACACCGATAGTGCCTTCTAAAGTATGTTGTTTTATACATCGATCACCTTCCCGTAAGAATGTATACTAACACTAAGCGACATTTCTAAAATTGTTCAGGAAACGAAAAAAAAACGAAGAAAGTTCTAGTTGAGACAATTTTGGTTAAACTATGGTAAGTGACATCTAACAAAATTTTTTGTTGCTCACGACAATGAGATCTTTATTAATGTCGCTTAGCATAATTTTTTGGCGGATAATACAAATTTCAGGGGGCAACATTATTTTAATGAGAAAACATGGCAGTTGATAATTTTTTTTATTTGTTTCCTTTTCATGCATAATAGGTTGGCGAAACCCAGGCCAAAACGTGGCCCTTAACATATCGTCGCTGTAGATCGAATACCTCGTAACCGAGAAAAGTCGATTTTTCAGGAGAGACAAAAAACTTATTATCAAATCAATGAGAGGCAATAAGAGACGTGTTGTTAATTATGCGCGTGGCTTTGCAATATAGTTTTTAGGTTCACAGGATATTTTTCATTAGATCCGGAATTTTTTTCACAATATAATTGCATCATTACCTAAAAATCGGTTTTTTCTGGGTTAGGAGGTATTCGATGTACAGCGACGATATAGTATATTTCCTCATCAAAAAGTCATTTTCGAAAAAAGTGTCACTTAGTACATTCTTACGGGAAGGTGTCGACATAATACAATTGTTAACATATATGGTTAAATTTTGACAAGTATCAAATTGAAAGTTTTAACAAAAATATAAAAAAAATCTACTAAAAAGTGGTAATATTTGTTTTTCGACTAGAATATCTTGAGAACGAGCAATGATATTGACTTTATTCAATTTTATACATAATACAATTTCTAACAAATGGTTTATATTTGACATATATCTACATAATTATAACCAAACCATATCTTTTATATTTAACCATATCTTTTATATTTGAATATTTCGTTTTTAAATTTTTTTCAATTAAAATGTTTGGAACCGAAACAATAAAGTAGTTTCTATAATATAATACATAATTTTATAATTTTTAGAAGAATGTATGTACTGTACATACGTATATGAATAAGATTGTTCAGTTGTACCCAAGTCCCACATATTCAAATCCATTAATAGCTTATACATCAACAATCTCAATTTCAAATCTCTTTAAACAATTAAAATACTTTGCAATCTTAAAATAATGTTTGTTTGAATTTTACAGCTAAAGTTTGTTTCGCTGAAAATTTGGTTATTTGAAAAAAAACTAAATATAAAGTTTTCAAGACCACAAATGGGAAGTTATCAGTGTGGGTCGCACCCAGCCTCTTTTTTTTTTAGAAACCACTAAAACGGCTTATAATTTCTGTTCTTGCACAAACTAATATTTGCTTGAAACACATGGCATCCTGTTTTTAGCTCCAACTACTAAAAAAGTTGTTTTAGTCATTTAAGAAATGAATTTTATGCTTATGAACAGTTTTGCTCTAATACTCGTAACATTCATTCATTTTTGAAATAAAAGCCTTTTATTTAAAGGAGCAAGTTCGTGCGATCCAGTCGTGCATTTTATTTTTTTATGATTTGCAAATATTTCATTTTGTCACTTGACAGTAATGATTTTAGCGATTTTTGAAGTCCTCTGTGTTTTTGACTTCAATAGTACCGAAATCTAGAAGACGATCGAAAATCACAGGAGTTTTTTTCCTGTAAAAAGATTGTAGTGTCACAAACTTGGCTGGGCACTACCGTGCCTAGGAATTAACCTTGTCTTATTTTCGACAACCGTTTATCTTCAAGAAGATATTAATAAATATTGTTCAATCTTATCTAGGAGGTTTATAATTTAGACCAGAGGCCTATGGCACCAACTACAAATTACAAGCACAAATTTGTGACTAAAAAAAATTACATATGAAAAAAACTCGATTTTTACAAATTTGTTTAAAAAATGCTTGTAATTACAATTTTGTAAGATGGTGCAATAGGCCCCAGGATTCGGCAACGAAGTGCCCGCGGGCACCAATGTGCCCGTGAGATAGTCTTGAAATTCCCGCATTATGACATTTTAAATTATATTTTTACTGAGGACATCTATATTTTGTTAAGTGAGTTGATGAGAAATAGGAAAAACTATTTCTGAGCAAAAAAATAGTGTATTTTCAATAACCACTTTTTAAAAATGAGTATTACAACTTTAAAACTATTGTTATCACACCTTTCGATTCTGAAAAATGTAATGAAAGGGATATTTGGTGCATTGGATATAAGAATCCATATTTATAGAAAAAAACGCCAGTAGTGCTTGAGAAACATTATACTAGCGCACACTTCCATCAAAAGCTTTTCGTCTTTCGGGCCCCAGCTTTTGCGTGATTTTTTTGTTTCTGCCATTTTCTGTAAGTTGTTATATAATTAAAATAATTAGTTCTTTTTTGTAAATAACCAAACACAACAAGTTTGACAGATATTTCTATTTTGTGGATTTTGTGTTGATTGTCAATGAAGAAAGTGGGCTTACTCGTACATAGGTGAGTTCTACAAAATAAGGTTTGTTTGTTTTGCAAATCTTCTGATTGCGAGAAGATTTCAAGTAGGTTTATTTTAAATCTTCATTTGAGGTGATTTATATTTGTATGGTAAATCTACGAGATTTAAAGGAGATTTATGGTAAATCCACTTAAATCCCGGATTTACTCTTGGTGAAAAGTAGTAATAAAATAACTGATTTAACGTTAAAATTAAAAGAACTAAATTTGACATTACAAGGAAAAAATCACCATATTGCTTCAATGATTCATTTAAGGTGAAATTAAAACTCTGGAATACACATGTGGAGAAGGACAATTGTTCCCATTTTCCAAATGTAAAAATAATAATTCAAAAATATTGGGATGGAAAAGCCCCAACTCATCAATTTGCCAAACATTTCGATTCCTTATTGGAAGAATTTAATAACCGATTTGAAGATTTCAATAATTTAGAAAAAATCGTTATATTCTTCATTAACTCTTTTTACCCAACTGGATGACGATATTGCTATTAAAATTGCAAACTATTTCGATATTTCAAATAAAGAGGACCTAGAATTGAAAATTATAAATTTGACAAATGACATCGAATTAAAGTCATATTATCACGATGAAAAATTTTGGAGCTTGGTTAGTAAAAATGTAATTACCCATTGTTAAGAAATTGTGTTTTAAAATTGAGATCTCTTTGCGCATCCACATATTTTTGGGAATGTGTGTTTTCAAATATGAAGTTCATAAAATCGAAGTACCGAACGACCCTTGCAGCTGCTCATTTGCCTAAGAACTGCCATATCGAATTATTTGCCAAATTATAATGAATTAGCTGATAACTTGCAATGTCCAACTTCACATTGAATTTAAATAATAAATGAAATAAATTTAATTTTATTTAATATTATTGCCATATTAAAAAATTGATTTTTCATTGGGTGGTGCCCGCTGAACTTTTGGATTTCAAAACTGTGCCCGAATACTTAAAAAGGTTGCCGACGCACAGTGGCGGAAAATCCCAAAAACGTGGCCAAAATTATTTTTCGTGTTTGCAATGTAAGAAATGCTTTTATTTATCATATTAAACTATTACGAATGCAAAAGGAACAGTTTTTGATTTTATTTGGTTAAAAAAAAATAATAACAACAATGGGGGAAAATTTTAACAAACCTAATATTAAGGGCTTAGCATCTTACTAGCTAGCAATTTGTTAAACTTTTAGTAATTTACTAGCTCTTCGAAAATGTTAAACATTTTTTTGTTTTACTAAATAGTAAATTTCTAACTCCCTTTTATTAAAAACGGTGCATCCGAATACGTTTAAATTATGACAGTTCTTGAAAATTAACAAAACAAACAAGATCAAATCTGGGGAACAGACCTAATACTTTGGAAACTCAAAAGTCAAAGGGACAACCTACCATTTATTTTGTTATTTGTTTATTTGTTAAAACCTTTTTCGAAATGTTTTTTTTATCATTTTCCCTATTGTGGACTGGACCATTCCATGTAATGGTCCTATATGTGTTCCATTAGGAACTTTTTACTGCATAAAACTTAGTGTTCAAACATATATGTATGTATATCAAATCTTTGTCTTCCGAAAACATTTTATATTATTTTATTTACTTTTAAGAACAATTAGCTAATGAATCATAAAAAAAAACACAATTTAACTCTTTCATATAAAATTGCCAATAGATTTTTTTGTCGAAATTCACAGATATCATATAAATTTTTAGAAAGTTAAAGTAGCCAGTTCGTGATTTTAACTTTAGTAAAATGTTATGAGATAGTAAGATGTTAAAATCGTTAAATGGCTTTAACATATTACTAAATCGCTTAAAATGTTGCCCCAAAGTTATAAAATATAGAATTTAAATTTAAATAAACAAAAAAACACGCTCATGCCCGAAGTTCCATCGGCATCCCATTTGAAAATAAGAGTAAACTTTGAAATAGTGATTCTGCAAGTGATTGTTTTATGTTTAACTTTTCTGGATAACATTTTTTCTTGGCTTTCGTAATCGCTTCATAGCTAGGATATAGATTGGCACCATGTTTTTTTGGCTGCATCTCTAATAATATTGTATTGAAACTTTCTTAATTTGGCCTGAACATATGTTGACAAAGTCTCATCTTTAGTGAATGGAATTATTTCGCAATTCAATTTTTTATATAGCTTTTTGGTATTTTCCGGCGCTCGATGGAGTTGAAAAGCAAACATCTTTTATTACGGTGGAAGAATCAATTTTCCCTTTTTGCCGAAGTTGCATTTAGGCCGCATAGCTTAATTCTCCGGCGTTTTCCGTCGTCAATTTGTGGCCGTCCAGCTACTCTATGGGTTCGGCATGGAAACGGTATTTCGAACTCCAACCAGGTTTTGAATGTATTTTAGAAAGCTCGGTAATTTCTAGATGAAGATAACCATCGATCCTCATATCCATTTACAAATTTAGGCAATATTTTCTTTGTTTCATCAGATGTATCAATGTGGGTGAAGTTTTCAACTTTTTCTGACAAAAACTTAATTTTTTCTTTTGAATCATGTGATGAACAAGTTCTTAAGTCCTCACTTAGCTGATTTCTTGATAAAAAAAATTAAGTTTGGTTGTGACCCTATATCAAAAAATAAGAAAATCAAAAACTAACTAACTTGCATTTTCAGTGTGTTCAACAGATTTCATCAACAATAGCTCTTAACATCGCAAAATATCGCAACATTTTTTGTTAATAACTTATAAAGGAGATATCAAGGTAAATTAAAAGCTACATTTCATCACGGGATCTCACGGGAAACATAAACTTTTCCATTACTACACTAAGTTTAACATTTTTTTTTAGTCACAAAAGGACGTTTCTTGTAAATGTTATACACCAACATATAACATGAAATTATTTAGCTGTTTTTTATTCATTTCACTAAACATACCACCAGCAATAGATTCCATATTGTTTTATGAACAAAATATTTACACAGCGAAAAAAAAAAGATCATGAAAACCAACCTTCTCTCACAAACAAAATCTTTAACTGCGGCTTATTAAAATGTTCCCACTTTAGTCGCATCGCCTGACTAAATAGATGCAAAAAAAAATAACGGGATTAATCAGATCATGTACTTAACTTATCTGTTAACAAGTTGGCATACAAAAACAACAACAATTCTGATTTTTGTTTTTAATAGTTTTGTCCAAGTTTTTGGGATTTTCCGCCACTGTGCGACGGCTGATTTAGACAGTGGAATCGGTTAAATAAACCTTGATGGAATTGAACTTTGATTTAATTGAAAAAGCCAATACTTATTTAGTCTTAACTCTATACTGCAGGAAAGAAGTTTTGATTTTCTCATATATTCAAAATTATTGGATATTCGAAATTTTTCCACATTTCTTCACATATGTATATACCTATAGAATGAATGTTGAATGACCTTTAAGGCGTAGTTATACTCTAACGGACGTATGTACATTTTCCAACCAAAATGGCGACCAAAATATAAATAGAAATTTTTTGCTCATTTCTTTCTCGTAGAATCAAATAGTCGTGGGCTTTTCTTTGATGGATTTAAGAAAAACTAGGTAAGTGTAAGGGTTTGGGATGTTGTTTTCTTTATTTTTTTTTGTTCAAATCTCTTGGGAAACGATGTGCAAATTGGGCTTCAAAGGTAGATTTTTTCTTTTTTTTTTCATGTAAAGTATTATGTGAGGAGAATACCGGTAAATTGAAGAAAAGGAATGACATGAATTTTAATTTAAGATAAGGGATCTTTTTGTGAAACGAGGGACTTTTTTGGCTTTTATATAGAACAGAGAAATTGTTTTGCATAGTTCGTTTTTCGTTTAAATAGAAAAAGGGTTAGTTTAAAAAAAAATAAGCGATGAAAAATGGGACAAGCATCATCCTATGATATTATTAGTTGAATTTGGCAATATTTAATAAAGACTTAGATTTTTTGCGATATCATTTCGGGCTTGAAAACGTCTTGAGTTTTCGTCGCAGATTTTAAAACTTACATTATTTTCAAGAACTTAGCCCGTTATTGGTGACGCAAATTTGACTTTGATCAATGGTGACGCCGGTCGGTCTCACGGACCGGGTTTTTCAATTGAAGATTTTTTGAAAAGTTTTACTAATAGTTTGCGTTTTTTTTTAAATATTATACTCCTTGACAACAAAACAAAGATATCAAATCAACAAAAGCTCTTTTATTTTAATATAAAAATTCACAAAATTGTTTTCTTAGAGTATTAAAAATATCAAGTTTTTTTAAAATACATTTTTTTCAAATTAAGTAAAAAATAAAAAAAATCACATATTTAAATGAAAATTAAGTTTTTTGGTCTCTCGACACTAGGAACTTTAATAAAATAAACAAAAACTGGTATCCTTAATTAATTAATAAGAAAATAATACATGATTATTTTACTTATACATAAACGGTTGCGCACGGTCTCATGGACCAGGCTAGCATATAAAATACACAACGTGTGCTCGCTACAAAGTTTCGACGACAACTTATGGTGGGGGACGTGCAATGCGGCAGCTACTCGAAACGGCAACAAAACACATTAAAGGAGAATAACATAATGCATGTACTTACATAGAATTAATTAAATGACATTCCTGTTACAAGTTCGATAGATAAAGCCAATTTGCTTGCAGCACAGTTTGCTGTTAATTCGACGCTACCACAGAGTGACATGACTCCTCCAATACTTAAAAGTGTAAATGATTTTATGGGACGAATCTTCTTTCGCACTCATGCAGTTGATAGAGTACTAAAAAATCTTGACATTCACAAATCCATTGGCCCGGATGGTATCCCTGCTATTGTTCTGAATAGGTGTTCTTCAACGCTGGCAAAACCACTGCGTAAGCTTTTCCATCTATCCTACTCTATTGGTCTCTTCCCGGTTGGATGGAAAACAGGTTGGACCTGTCCCTAAAAATGGCGAATCCTTCTCTCCCTCTAAATATCGTCCAACTGCACTTACGTCCCTTCTTTCCAAGGTCATGGAAACGCTGATTAATTTTCAGCTCAAGAAATATCTTGAAGAACGAAAGCTCCTTAATGACCGGCAGTATGGCTTTCGTAGCAATAGGTCCACTGGTGATCTGATGGTATATCTCACCGAAAAATGGCACAAATCTTTACATGGTTTTGTACAAAGTAAGATTATTACACTTGATATTTCAAAGCCATTTTGCTAGAGTTTGGCATCAAGCTCTCTTATCGAAAACGCGTGCATTTGGTATCGATGAATATATATATTCTTCGTTGAATGAGAAATTACCTTTCGGACGTTCACTACAAGTAGTTTTGGACGGTTTCAAATCTGATATCCATAAAATAAATGCTGATGTGCCACAGGGCTCCGTTTTGTCTCCGACACTCTTCCTTATAGTCATAAATGATCTTTTGTCTGAAACTTTTAATCCACTTAATTGTTTCGCTGATGACAGCACCCTCAGCTTCTTATATTCGTTTTTAGATTCACATCCTTGTCCTTCGGATGTGAACTTCCAACGGCAGCGTATGATAAGCTCATTAAATTCTGATCTTTACAGCATTCTCCAATGGGGATTCAAAAATTGTGTAGAATGTAATGCCTCGAAAACTCAATGCTATTTTCTGTCGCTAAAGTTTAACCCTACCACAATGCCACTATCCATGAATGGCACTTGCATCGAGAAGACTGAACAGCTTTCAGTTTTAGGTATGTGCGTCACAGACCATCTTTTGTGAAGTGATCACATATTTGACGTTGCCAAAAACGCTGCTAAATGTTTAGGTTTTCTCCGAAGATGCAAGAAGTTTTTTACCCCTATATGTGTTCAAAATCACATTGAATTTGTCGAAATGATTAAATAGGGAAATGATTTATAGTCAATGACAGTGCTTACATTAGATCATTAAACCGTTTTATTTTAATGTAAGTGTTCACCCCATTTTGTTCAGACATAACGGGTTGTACTCTTAAGTACAGCGGATTCACGAAACAAATTTAAAATAACTTGTTTGCCGCAAGGAAAATTAGCAAAACTTGATAAAATGATTTTATCCGTAGTCCAACTGTTGCGGAGTCAAGACACAAGATTGAAGATTGCCGTCGGAAAGGACAAATCAGAAGAAAATCGCACAAATAAAACAATCGACCAAACTAGAATAGTTTTAAAATTCAAATTCAAATTTATTATTTTATTGTTAGCTTTTTACTCGCGACTTATAGGTACTATAAGGCAAGTTATGCATTCGTAAAAAAAATCGAACTCGAGATTTTGATCAAAGTTGACATTACGATGATAGCGAAGATTAAATAAGTGGGTCTCGCAATTCTGTCTGTCTGTCTGATTGTCTGTTCGACTACAGGCTAAAAGGCTCGGCCGATTTTAAACTTGGCAGATATCATTTCTAATTTTTCCCCCCACACATTTTTTTCTTTTTTTTAAGACCAAAAAGAACGGTACCTGCCATACGAATTTTTTTCGAAATTTTATAAACATTTTTTTTTCTCAAAAACTGTTTGACAGATTTTAAAAATAAAAATACAAAAAAATTTCATTTAATTAAAGCTAGGTATTGGTTGAAAAAAAATTTCCGAAAAATGGTTATTGACTACAGGGATATTTATATATTTCTATTTGAATATCTGGCAAGTTGAAAAATATTGTTGTAGTAATAACATGCCTTACTGTATTTGTTTCGTACTTTTGTATTGAGTTCATATCGTCTGTACTCATTACACGCGATAAATTGAAATACATCCAGAACATGCAGGCTATAAATATTTGACATAAAAGACCCTGATTTGAGTGTATGGCTTTTTCCTTCGGTGTATATTCTTCCCTAATATTCACATCCCTCAGTCAATTATTTGGGAAACTTAAAGCATTCTACTTAAATAATTTGTATACGTTAAAAAATAATTGTATACGTTAAGACTTTTAATATTTAAAATCATTTTATTACACCATAAAACTTCGAAGTGCTTGACTTTGGCTTTAGTTGAAATTATATTTTAATGATGGGATAAGGGAGTAAGTAAACGTACGTAGAATAATACCAAGTCTATAGACACATTCCCAAGTCGAACATTAGTTAAAACACAGTGCAATAAATTTAAGAAAAATAAAGTAAAAAAAAACAACAACAAAAAACAAAATTAAAAGAAAATCCGTTGCGACATAAAGAAAAACACTTGGCATATCCCCTTCCACAAATATTTCCTAAGGGATTCATTTCTGTGGAAAATATTATAAATATATTTATATTCGTTCATTGAAATTCTCCAAGAGAAATCCTTTATTCTAGAACGCCTGCGTTCACTTCGCGAAAATTAAGATACTATCGTACCATATATGAGTACCTATGTAGCACATTTAGCCCTAAAGTTATTGCATCGCAAATTTATTTCAGTAGTTTTTCACCAAGGGAACGAGACAAAGCGAAGGTATTTAAATTAAACAAAGCAAGCAAAGTATTCAAAAAGGAAAACAATTGAAACATACACAAGGACCAACGAACAAACAGGCCAACAATTTGACAAAGGGAAATTTGTAAAAAATAAAACGAACGACTGGGTCGCACGAACAAAACATTCTTGAGAAAGAAAATTGTTTGTTTGGTTGTTTACATTAAGTTTTTATTATTGTACGAAAAAACTAAAATTTAAAAAAAAAAATATTGATCCTTTTTCGAGATATTGAATTTTCCAAAAAAAAATGATTTTTTTTCCAAAAATTCAAAAAAATAATTTTTGTTTTAAGATTTGAAACCCAGTAATATTTAAACTATTTAGAAGCTTCTCTATAAAAATTTCATTAAAATCCTTATGGTTCTATGGTAGATACAGTCAGTATTATCTTAATGTCAAACATTCTTTTTATTAAATTAGATATAGATCGTAAAAATGAATCAAAATAATCAAAAGAAAAAAAAATTATCAAAATTCTAGTTGCTGTCTTCGAGGAAAATAGGATTTTTCAAAACCATTTTTTAACTTTTGTATGTTGGGTACCTATCGTTATTTTTAGATGAAAAAATTTTTCAAACTTTTGGGGACCTTTAGCATATAAAAAAAAAATCACAATCGGTTGTAGTGTTTTTTTCAGAAAATTAAAAACAAACAAAATGATTCTATGAGAGTACATACCATTAATAACCATTTTTCGGAAACATTCTTAACTTTAACTTTAATGAAATTTGTTGAGTCGTTTTTTTTAATCTGCGGATCAGATATCGCATAGCAGGTACCGTTTATAGTACATAATAAGTCGCAAGTAAAAATATATTTTATGTTGTTAGAGAAAACTGTTCATAAGGATAAAATTATTTTTTAACTCCTTTTATTAGTAAGAGACAAAAACAGAATGCTTTGTAAACATGAATTTATGCAAGAACAAAAACTATAAGTCGTTGTATTGGTTTCTTAAAAAAAAAAAAAACTTTTATATACAAAATTTTTAAAACATTTTTAAGAAAAAAATTTGGTACGCCAAAATAAAGTTTTTATTATGGTTCGATTAAAAATTAAATTTTCAAAAAAAATAGTGAATATGGAAATTTGGAAATATGGAATTTTTCAAAAAAAATTATTTTTTTTCACAAATTCATAAAATACTTTTTTTTTAAGTTTTGAAATGCAATGTTTTTTAAACTTTTTAGAAGCATCTCTATAAAAAATTTGATTAAAATCCGTTTTGTGGATAATGAGTAATTCAAAATTTGAAAAAATATGTTCTATGGTAGGTATAAGCTGTAATATTTTAATTTCAAAAATTTTTTTTATTAAATTAAAGATTGTTAAAATTAATTCAAAGGAAAAAATTTTTATTAAAATTCTAGGCGCGGTTTTTGAGAACTTGAAAACCATTTTTTAACATTTGTATGGTGGGTACCTTTATTTTTAGGTAAAATACATTTTTTCCTCACATCTTGTAGAATATATTGAGAAACTTTCAGCTATCAAGTTTAAACAAAATCTAGCGTGGCGTTTTCGAAATATTGAGTTCTGAAAAAAAAAATTAATTTTTTTTTTAAATCCAAAAATTTTTTTTCGGAAAATTTTAATACACAATTTTATTAAAATTCTTAGTGAGCTTTGGAAAAAAAATGATCAAAATCGGTTGCACCGTTTTTGAGAAAATCAAACACAAAAAAATGGTTCTTTGGTGGGTACCCTCAATAACCATTTTTCGGGAATTTTCGGCAACCATTACCTAAATTTAACTAAATGAATTTTTGTTTGTATTTTTATTTTTTAAATAATGTCGAGGAGTTTTTGAGTTTTTTTTATCTTAAAAAAAAGAAAAGAAAAAACTTGTGGGGGTGGGGAGTAATTAAAAATGATATCTACCAAGTTTAAAGAAAGACAGACAGACAGAAAGAATTGCGAGACACACTTTATATCCTCGTAATGGCAAGTCCGCGAATAATCCCGAGTTCAGTTGGATATTTTAAAGGAATGACAACTTGCCATATGCGTATGTACATATGCACATAACATAAACCTACATTGTAAATATGTATATAGCGGGTAAAAATTGTCAACAAATTATTCCTAATTTCTCAAAGGGCTATATATATACCTACCTACGAACCATAAAATATTTTTTTTTTTGAAGCTTCAAAATAGTCTAAAGAACATTGTACATACATCAAACCTTAAAAAAATAGTTTTAAACAGATTTTTAAAATTTTATTCGGTAAATCTTATTCGGTATTTCACAAGCGGATCATGTTTTTAAATATTGAAATCAAATTTTTATTTATAGGAAAAGGTTTTTAAAAAAGTTATGTATGTATGTATATAAAAACTTCTTTTTTTTAAAGAAAGTCGGATGTAGACGTGTCGAGCACTTATCTACAATCAAGCTTTTTATGCATCTTATGCAAAACGCCCTCAATGTGGATTTTGTTTGAGGTCCAATAGTTTGTTTACCCAGGACATTCTTATTGAAAGAATCCACTAATTTTTCAAAGGTTTTTAACAACCGGCCCTGTTCAGCATAGGGCTAAATGTTGATTGTGTATTCTGTGACACGTGCGGTTCTATTCTTGAAACACACCCTTGCTAACTCCAAAATATGTTACCATTCGAAACCAACAGAGTTCCACCGTACAAAACCTCTCCACCACCCAACAGTGGCCAGGAATAACGCACTTTGCTGTCAGAATATGAATTATACGCGGTCGCGGCAGCATCTCTTACAGATGCTGTCCCATACATAATCTAGTTGAATTTTTCATTCAAGGATGCACGTAACGGAGGCCTTCTGAAAATGGTTTTCTTGCATAAATTCCTTCCGGACATAGCTAGGCGAGAAACGAGAACCAGAACCACCTTATTCAGAAACGTTTCCAACGATATGTGGTTTACCCAAGAGGGTTTACATTTTTGATAGGAATCGTTTTCGTTTTGTTGGAACAGTTCCAGCAGTGTAAGTCAAGTGAAGGAGAAGCTCTGCGAAGCTTGTATAAGTTAAGGGTCGGTCGTTCATTATGAGACAAAAAAAAGCACTGGAGATGACGCTGAAATTTTGTGTGGTTTGAGTTGCCTGTAAACCTTGAATTTTATTTGCAAATACGCAAAGCTGGAATGAGCAACTCGTTGGAAGTATGTATATTCGTTGTTCCTCGAATATACTTCGAGTAAACAATATTAAATCCCACTCCATATTGTAGCGTGTAAGCTACTCCTGCGTTTCCGATGGGCATCTGTACTTCTAGTTGTTTTCATGTCATGGGAAATTGAGGGACACTAATGAGCTGATTTAATGTATTATTAATTTGGAGCCGTTTTATTTATGTTGGAATTTAATATAATTCAAAAACAAAGGAAGCAAACAACAAATGAACTCGTTCCATTATAGTGCGGGTAATGAGGATGTTTAGAAGAAGAGATCAATTAAAGCCTATTATTTATTGAACATGACACAGATTGAAGGGCACGAACATGAACATTACTCTTCTGGGGAAAGTTGTTTAACTGAACATTTAATTAAGTTTACATCATAGTTTATGGTAAATACTTCTATCTATTTATTGGTTAACATCCTTAAATTCTAAATAAACATCCTTTGACAAAGAGTTAAAAATATAAATTTAGTGGCATGATAACTCGTGGAGAAACAGGGTCTTCTTGTTCGTCGGTAGGAATGGCGGAGATGAAAGGCACTTTTTCTTGTCAAGAGATATCTATATATTCTATGAAAATATAAATAAAAATAAATACTTCCTCGCAAGAGGTAATACTTCTAAAAACATGTGTATCTTAGATGGCATAGGATGGTGTACCTTTCAAGAACCCCAAACCTCTGACGGGACTTTGAAAGCCCAATGAACTAATCACAACGAGAAGGAGTTACCTATTATTAAATAGTAAAAATTATCACAACGATATGCTTTGTTTTTAAATACAAAAGTAATAAAAAAAAGTTTCAAAACTTTACATAAATTGCATTGTCAAACAACTCTTTGCTCAACAACCGCTCTTTCTTTTTACTTGCGATAAACGTGCTATAGGGCAAGTTCTGCATTTGGAAAAAAAATCGAACTCGAGATTTTGATCAAAGTTGACATTACGATGATAGCGAAGACGAATAAAGTGGTTCCGACAATTCCGTCTATATGTCTGTATGTCTGTACCTCTCGCTACAGCCGAAACCACTGGACCTATTTCCTTCAATCTTAGTCCAGTCAAAGCGTCATGAAAAAGGGCCTGACCTTGCGCGCAGAGGCATGGTCAATTTTTTTTTCATGGATCGATAGGTGCTTATGAGAAAAGCTTAAAACCAAATTTGCACTACATGACAACTTTTTTTACCAAAGTTATTGGTAAAAATGTATTTTGTGTCATTTTTTGGTCATTTGCGAATATCTCGGCTCCACTATCTCGCACAAACAAAAATTAAACATGTTTTTATTCCTTATAACATTATCTATTATGTTCTAAAAAAAAATATTTGTTTAAACAAATTAAAAAAAAGTTATAGTAAGTTAAACAAATTTTTTGTTGTTTAAAAATCACTTTTTCGTGATTATTAAGAAAAAAGCTCATTTAACGATGAAATTTTTATTTTTTATTATTAAAGTTCTTCTAATTCCCTACAATTTAAAAAAAAAATCAACACTCTACGATCAACGAAAGCCGAGTAATAAATTATTGAACATGGGTAAGTCAGCGCACCCACGCATTTTATGATTTTATGTTTTAATTAATATCTCAGCCCCAGTATGTCGCAAAATAAAAATAAAAAACAATATTGCTAATAACAATATTTTCTATCAACTTGCATTTAATTTAATATGTTTGAGCAAAAACATAAAAAGTTATCGTTGGTTTCAACGTTTTTTTTCTTGTTTTTAATACCTTTTTTTCATAGTTATTGAGAAAAAAACTGTATTTCACGGTAAATACTTTTAAGTTTTGGATTTTTGTTTTATAGTCCTACTAATTTTCTTCAAATTAAAAAAAAAATTAGTCCATTACGACAAACGGGAGCCAAGATATTCATGATTTAAAAACTTAGGAAAGCTTACAATTTAGTATTTTAACCTTGTAGCTTGAAATTTTGGTGTCGCCAGCAACAAGATATATTGGTATCCTTCAAACACCCCACACATGCTTACACATATTTGTTGCTTCTTGTTGTTGGCGACACCAAAATTACAAGCTACAAGGTTAAAATACTAAATTGTAAGCTTTCCTAAGTTTTTAAATCATGAATATCTTGGCTCCCGTTTGTCGTAATGGACTAATTTTTTTTTTAATTTGAAGAAAATTAGTAGGACTATAAAACAAAAATCCAAAACTTAAAAGTATTTACCGTGAAATACAGTTTTTTTCTCAATAACTATGAAAAAAAGGTATTAAAAACAAGAAAAAAAACGTTGAAACCAACGATAACTTTTTATGTTTTTGCTCAAACATATTAAATTAAATGCAAGTTGATAGAAAATATTGTTATTAGCAATATTGTTTTTTATTTTTATTTTGCGACATACTGGGGCTGAGATATTAATTAAAACATAAAATCATAAAATGCGTGGGTGCGCTGACTTACCCATGTTCAATAATTTATTACTCGGCTTTCGTTGATCGTAGAGTGTTGATTTTTTTTTTAAATTGTAGGGAATTAGAAGAACTTTAATAATAAAAAATAAAAATTTCATCGTTAAATGAGCTTTTTTCTTAATAATCACGAAAAAGTGATTTTTAAACAACAAAAAATTTGTTTAACTTACTATAACTTTTTTTTAATTTGTTTAAACAAATATTTTTTTTTTAGAACATAATAGATAATGTTATAAGGAATAAAAACATGTTTAATTTTTGTTTGTGCGAGATAGTGGAGCCGAGATATTCGCAAATGACCAAAAAATGACACAAAATACATTTTTACCAATAACTTTGGTAAAAAAAGTTGTCATGTGGTGCAAGTTTGGCTTTAAGCTTTTCTTATAAGCACCTATCGATCCATGAAAAAAAAATAGACCATGCCTCTGCGCGCAAGGTCAAATGACGCTTTGACTGGACTATCTCGGTTTAAATGTCTTCGGTGATTCCCTAGAGGGGAAATTGAACTTTTTTTAGCTCCTAAACTAACGGTAGCCGCTCCCCCTCCCCCCCCATACACCCGTAATGCAAAATATTATTTACCTCGAAAACGACTCTAACGATTTTGATAAAAAAAAAATTAAGTGTGATATTATGAACATGGACTACATTTTTGTAAAAAAAAATTTTGGGCCAAAATGTTATCAACGGTATCTGTCATTGAATCGTTTATTTGATTTTTTGACTTTCTCAACAACGGCTAAAACGATTTTAACTTAAAATTTCAGCAGGAGCCTCCTTAAGTGTAAATAATATTGTATATACAAATATTCAAAAAAAAATAATTTTTTTAAATTTTTGAAAAAAAAATTCCAATTTTTTGAAAAATCAATATCTTTCAAACGTGTGAACGATTATTTTTTGAAATTATTTCCTAAAATCTATACTACTAAATACTTAAAATTGGCATCTCAAATTTTGTTCTCGAAAAATTTTTAGGAAATTTGTTATATAGAAAAATTACTTTAATAATAAAACGATTTTTAAACTTTGTTTGCATAAATTCATACTTTTCCGGAAATCAGACGGTAATTCCGTGCATTTGAACATTTTTATCTCATTAAGTCCACGTTTTATATTTATAAAATGTATCTTTAATTCAAAAGTACTTTTACATAAAAGCAAGTTCGTGCGATCCAGACGTGCATTTTATATATTTTTGTATCCTCTGCTCTGTATGATCTCTGATGCATTCACAGTTTGATGGAAAGGGTAGTGGAAATGTGAAGCTAGTCTAGTCATAAATACTGATATAACGAAAAATTAATGCCAAATTATAATGCGCTGATATTTTTAAAAAACTTGCTTGTATTGTTTTTATTAGGGATTTCATTAGCTACATTTCATAGAAGAAATTATTTAAAATGGCCGCCACTTGCCTTACTGCACGACCTGAGACGCCCCGGCCGATCGTCGATCGCACGAACAAGGGGTCGTTTTAACGACTCAATATTTAGGTGTCGAGTAGAGCAGACTATTCCCTCTAAAACTGACCACAGCTTGTAATCCAAAGGATTAAGGTCTGCACTTCCAGCTGGCCAATCTTGCGGTGATATGAAGTCCGGTACTTTTTTTTGAGCCACTTTTGAGTGACCTTGCGCCCACTCTAGGACAAACATATTTTTTATACATACATCAGAAAAGTTCACGAAGAAAGGAAACATTTGACATCTGAGCACTTCTTAGCTCCAAAGTCCAAAGCTTACTATAACCCTCAAATACTATAATCCACCGTCACCGTGGTACTGATCTCTTCAATATCTTTCGCCTTCTATGCCGCCCCTTTTCTGAACCTCTCATAAAAGAAATATACCCACCCGCCTTTCATGTTCGTCATACTTTTTTGGCTTCTTTTCAACAAAAAATAACTAACTTTGAAAAAACTTCCTGGCGGCAAATTGATGAACCAAAAACCGCCCAGTAATTATTTTACGCAACGACTTTTGTATAAAAAAAAACCCTTTTATAAAATGTGTTATTTTACAATAATGAGTTACTTTTTTATTACCTTTTTTTTATTTAAACAATTTCAGAAAGCATTATGTCATTTTGGGAAAATTATGTTGATCTTTTCATAAATGTATTTGAAAATGAGCAATTTTGATGTTTTTCAAGAGATTATTATTCAAAAATAGAGCCCAATTTAAAAATCCGCTCCATTCTGTTCATTACCTATAACGTGTCAAATGACGTAAATATAATGAGTTTTCCACTTAAATTTCTCACAAACCTTGCACATACTAAGCAGTTTTCTGAAATTTAACGAAAGAGGCAACAGGAATATTAAAATTAAATAAGAAAAATTTAAGAAATTAAAAAAGTGGCTCGACGACAATTTTTTTCCAAAGCGTCTTGTATTGACTTCACAATTCTTGCAGCAATTTGCCCAATTTAACGTTTTTCTAAACATTTTGGGCGGAGAGAGAGAGAGAAAGAATGGCTCACAAATTCATACCGAATTTTTCCAATAATTTATGGGCGATGTCCATCAACAATATTCCAGAATATTTGGCAATTAAAATTCTAAAATTTTTCTTGAACTCCAAGTGCATCATCTTATGGTACATACACAATGTTATGTGGATCGACCTAATAAATTATCATTAGACCATATTATTTTTTGCTGTAAATGTGGATACTGTTAAAGAAAACAATCCAGAATTGTGGCGCCAACAAGTTCGATGTATGTATCTACAGCTAGTCAAACATATCTCTAAAGACCAATTTTTGGCGATCGAATAATATAGCCTTTTTCTTATTATATATCCAGCCACCAAATTTGCTGTTCTTAACGGAAATATATTTTTTTAGCCTACCTAATAGGAATTGTCAAGAACCATTGAACACCCTAGAGGTTGATGTAGATTTTTACATGCGCGAAATTGAACCACAAAGGTTTTAATGTGGGATTATGCAGCCCACCGCTGGCTGCCCGAATTTTCTTATTTGGCTGCGCAAATTAAGTTCAGCCTGAACAAAACAAACGAGCAACCAAATTTGTTTTTGACATTATTGAAACAGGCAGTTTATCGAGTCAATCAATGAAATATGAACAGTTGTCATTTTTCTGTCAATCTGACAGAACTACACGCCATTTGATGCGTGCAGACATGATGCACATCTATTTTAGGCAAAGTATTACAACACTCGAGAAGAAGTGGCGCTGAGAACTGAAGTATTAAGAAAATTAATGGAATCTACTCTTTAAAGAGCACGTCAGGTCTAACCTATGTACGAGTATAACCATAACCATAATTGGAGAGAGAGAGAGAGAGTAAATGAACAGGTCGTGATTTCCTCCAAGTTCCATTTAAAAAGCAAAAAAGTTTGAAAAAATTCGCAAATTATTACACTAAAACAATTTTAAGTGCAAAACTGAATAAATTATAACCAAATAACATCAAAATATCTGAGGTGAAAGAGTTATTATCATTGAAAAAACAACAATTATTAGTGTAGAACCCAAATCTGAAAAAAAAAACAAAGCAAAAATGCAACGGAGTCCTTCAGTAACTGGAAATAATAAGCCCTCAGTCTCAGGAGCAAGGCGTAATTTGGGTCAAACTTCACCAAATCCTTCAGATTTTCCGCCAAAAAAAATACTCAATACAAACGAGATAATTTCGGTTGGAAGTATGTATGCCTATACAGGATCTAGGTTCACTAATCCAAGGCATTATGGTGACGATTTTGGATGAAAAATTAATAGACATGCCAAAAAAGTCGGATCTTGAAATTATAGGTCTAAATAAGCAGTCCCTGCAGCAAGATAACATCTCTTTGCAAAATAAATTGCAGAAAATGGAGTCCCGATGTATTTCTCTCGAACGGCAAGTTCAATGGCTATCGAGGAAGGCAAATGAGAAGAACATTGTTATGCATTTCCCGGCACAAAGAGGAATAATGGCGATTGAAAAGGCAAGCAAAACGTGCTTGGATTTACTCAAAACTGAAAATAAAGCTGCCATTTCTTCAGTGAAACAAATTCGGTCTGCAAATTCTAGTGTGGAAAATGTGGTTGTGGAACTGCAACTCAAAGAAGATGTCACTCGTATCCTTCAAGTCGCCAGTACATTGAAAGGCACGGGAATCTCGATTCACAGGGACTATCCAGCAGCGATTCGTGAAAGAAGAAGGCGTCTAGTGAAAATTAAACAAAACATCACAAAAAAAAAAACGGACAAATTAAAGCTCAATTGGGAGATGATACTCTCAAAGTTGAAGATTATTTATTCAACAACTCCAAGGTGAAAGTAACAGTTCGTCGCTGTCAGGTGGACAGTTGATGGTGGAGACACAACATCAAGCCAGTAGCTCTCAAACTGAATTGCCCGCAAGGGGTAGTTCACATCGTTTTTAATTATAATGCCGTCAGCCAAAGTAAAAATAAAAATAGTAATACACCCAGAAAAAAAATCCATTCTCCCAATCAGTACGTTTTAAGGAACGCTTAATCTAAGGAGTAAACGATTGTTTTAAATAGTATTCCTTAGCGTAATCGATTAGCCCTTTGTTTTTATTTCTTTATCATTTTGCTCGAAATTCTGAAAAATATCGTTTAAAATTATTGCTTTAACCGATAACCATTAACACCTTCCTATGGTGATAAGACAATAGTTTAATACCCAGTAACTACATTCCTTTGTATTGCAATGATTAATATCAAGAATATCTACCGAAAAAACTGATTGCTATGCATGATAAAAATACTTATGTTCATAGAAAAAATCAATCAGAGGAATAACCATTCAGAATTTAATGAATACGTACAAAAACATTTACCGTAAACTGTATTACTAATTACATTCTTAGATTTAAGTCCTATTGATTAGGGGTAGATGTAAGTGACTGCAAATGCTTTAAACGATTTTAAGAAGTTGTTAGTGTTTGATCCAAAAGATAAAATCAATTATTTCAAAAGTAAAAACAAATAAGTGGAATAACGTCTGTGCAATGAATGAATAACTCTTTAAACGTTTACCTCAAACTATAAAATCAATAACTATTCTAGATTAAGGAATTTTAGGTAAACTTTAAAGATATTTTATATCGACTGAACAAAGCGTTCCCTACAAACGATTATAACAATTATTTTGAAAGACAAAACAAATCAACGGAATTGTGGATATATATTTCACGATATAGCTTCAATCATTTACCTCAAACTATAACATTGATTACTATTCTAGATTAAGCAATTTAAAATAAGCGTGAAAGATGTTTGATCTTTAGCGGGCAAATCGTCTAATAAGTGGAAACGTATTTCAACAATTTGTGAGTATATGCATGAACGTAATAATCAATAATAAAGTATGACTTATATATGTTCAAACAGCTGATACACATACATTTTGAAACTACTTTTCCACTTATTTGTTTTCTCTTTGAAAATAATTTGTATAGTCATTTGTATAGAGAAAATGGCTTTTAGCTTAGAGAAGACATTTTGGCCACTACGAGAGTCAATAAAGCCATAAAATCAGTGCAAATAGAAATAAATCCCAAATGGTAAGTTTTACAAAAAAAATTTCAAGAACTAATTTGTAGCTTAGAAAATTTCCTACAAAAAACATTAACATACTTTTTTTCGGCGGTCAGCCATCAGACGAATAGGGGGAACAACATGTAGCATACGAAAACATGCACGTGCCGTAACTATTCGGGACTGGTGGAAGTGTCATCATAGCCTCTCCGAGGCGGCCGCTAAAAACAAGCCTTTTAAAAAAGGTTTGGCTAATATGATCAGGCTGGTTCCTCAGGTTGGCGACAGGTTAATTCCCTGTCCCGTAAAACTAAAAGAATTTCGAGACCGCAAACAAGCCTCGGAAACGGACTGATCTCACGACGACAACCAACGCAACGAAAAAGGAAAAACGATTTACGAATTTTCTTATGGAACGTACGATCGCTCTATAGAGCTCGAGCTGCTCAGCAGCTAGCCGATGCCCTGTCAAAGTATAAAGCTGACATAACAGCTCTTCAAGAAATCAGATGGACAGGGAATGGTGTTTTATAGAAGAAAGAATATGACATATACTACAGCTGTCATACAAAACACCATGTGCTCGGGGTAGGCTTCCTAGTCAGCAAAAAAATGAAGTCTACCATCATCGGCTTTAACGCTATAAGCGAAAGGCTATGCACCCTTCGCGTGCGAGGCAAATTTACGAATATCAGCCTCATTAACGTTCATGGACCTACGGAGGAGTCCTCAGACGAAGAAAAAGAGACTTACTACGAACAAGTCGAGAGGGCCCTCAATGCCTGTCCAAGGTATGATGTTAAAATCATCCTTGGGGATTTGAACGCAAAAATAGGTCGGGAGCCGGTATTCAGGCATTACGCAGGCACCCATAGTTTGCATGAGAACACTAATGACAATGGTCTTAGAATTGGCAGCATCGAAAAACATGGTCGTTGCGAGTACCAGGTTCCCGCGTAAAGATATCTACAAAGCCACCTGGGTATCACCTGATGGAGTCACTCGTAACCAAATAGACCACGTGTTGATAGACCTTCGCGTCGCCACTACTCGAACTTGATGACGGTACGAACGTACCGAGGTGCCAATATCGACTCGGATCACTATCTTGTTGGTATGGTTTTCCGAGGGCGGATTGCCTTGCGAAGACGCATTGCATCCGCCGATCAGGTTCGAATCAACACGGCTGCCCTGCGCAATGAAAACACCAGCAACACCTTTGGTAATGCGTTAGGACTCTCCCTAGAAACACCTGACTTAGGGAGAGTAAGTCCTGGAGCCAGTATGCTGGGCGTAAATGAAAAGTGGACACGTCTTAAAAATACTGTCATTAGTACTGCCAACTCCATCTTAGGCAGCAGTCGTAAGAATCGGAACGACTGGTTTGATGATGAATGCAAGCTAGCGACTGAACGTAAGAATGTTGCGTACCGAGCAATGCAACAATCTCATAGAACGCGGGCACGCGAAGAGGAATACAAAGAGCTCAGAAGAACAGAAAAACGGCTTCACAGACAAAAGAAATCAGCCTGGGAGAAGAACCTAATCTGTGAAATAGAAAACAGCCGAGAGCGAGGTCCGCACCAGGCGCGGAAGTTCTACCAATCCGTCCGAAACATGACGCAGTACACACCACGCTGCACATACTGCAAGGACGGAGAGGGAAATCTGATCACCGATCCTGAAAGCATACTGGAGCGATGGGGAGTGTACTTCAATGAATTGCTAAATGGTCAGCTCACTGCAGAAGTGGAGGCTCCACTACTTCAAGAAGAATACCCTATGTTGCCGCCACAAAGCATAGAAGAGGTTGAGAAGGCTATAGGCCGGCTTAAACAGAACAAATTTAACATCCCAACATACCATCTGTTTATAGACTTTAAGGCCGCCTATGATAGCATAGCCAGGGTAGAACTTTACAAAGCCATGAGAGAATTCGGCATCCCAAATAAATTGACACGACTATGTAGGTTGACCATGACCAACGTAACAAGCCAAGTAAAAATAGCCGGATTGCTATCCAGACCAATCAAAATCTTTAATGGACTCCGACAAGGGGACGGTTTGGCCTGCCTCCTCTTCAACCTGGCGTTGGAGAAAGCAATCCGTGACTCTGGCACGGCAACAAGAGGGACCATCGTCAACAGGTCCAGCCAGTTACTAGCTTACGCAGACGACATTGACATCATCGGAAGATCCGAACAAGCTGTACACGATTCCTTCATCCAGATCGAGCAGGCGGCACAAAATCTGGGGCTGCACATTAGTGAAGGTAAAACAAAGTACATGGTGGCGTCGAATGCGAGAGGAACAGTTGGTCAAACAATCAAGGTAGCGGAGCACGAATTTGAAGTGGTGCAATCCTTTAAATACCTTGGGTCAATAGTAGCAGCCGATAACAATATAGAAGAAGAAATACGCGGGCGGCTTCTCAAATCCAACAGAGCCTACTATAGTCTGTCAAAGCTCTTCAAATCCAGAAATCTCACCATAACTTCAAAACTGCTGCTGTACAGGACCATGGTCCTACCAGTACTCACATATGGATCGGAGACTTGGGTGCTTAGCAAAAGGCACTCCCACCTCTTAGCTGCGTTCGAGAGAAAAGTCTTAAGGAGAATTGTTGGCCCCATATGTGAGGAAGGACGATTCCGAAAACGGTACAATCATGAATTGAACGCAATCTACCTAGAAGCAGATGTCGTGACAAAAATTAAGCTCGGTAGACTCCGGTGGGCAGGGCACCTAGCTCGCATGAGCGAAGAGGGACCTGCTCGGAAAGTTCTTTGTGGTACATTCTATGGTAGACGACAGCGTGGTAGACCATGCTTGCGCTGGAGAGATGGCGTAGACCAGGACGCCCGAAGCCTTGGGGTGCGCAACTGGAGACCGGGATAGGTGGAGAGACTTGTTGAAAGAGGCCATGACCGGAACCCGGTTGTCGAGCCGATGATGATGATGATACTTTTTTCATAAAAATAAACGTTTTCGAAATAAGAGTTCAAAATCATTTATTCAAAAAATAAGCACTTAAAAAATTTCATTTTAAAACATAATTAAAGAATGAATTACTGGCTTTAAAAAAAGCTATAACATCATATTGTAAGTGTTGCCGTTGTGTTTTATTTATTCATTTTCTATTTTCAATATTTTTTTTAATTTGCCCCTCCCACCTAAAGGGGTGGACAAATAGAGTGGGCCAATATCTTAAAATCATGTTCATATAATGTACCAACAATAAAAAAACTGATGATTTTTTGACAAAATGCACAATTTTTTAACTAAGCTGCCCCACTATATAGGAAAGTAAAACCTAATTGTTTTGTTGAAGAATCTGGTTCTGGAAAGTAAAACCCTTAACTTTTTTGATTGGTTTATTTCGAAAACGGTAATTTTTATGAAAAAAAGTATGTCAATGTTTTTTGTAGCAAATTTTCTAAGCTACAAATTAGTTCTTCAAACTGTACAAATTGTACAACTTACCATTTGAGTTATTCCTGAAAAACCATTTTGGAGAGAAACCTCATCTATAAAATCGTTTGTGGTAAATGATATTGACATTGAAGTGGACCTTCTTTAGAGATTCTGTTGAGGGAAGTAAGTATTTCTGTTAAATAATAAATCTGCTTCAGAGCTGGAATTATAATTCTCATAAGCGCTTTATTTAGGGTGATAAACGTTATTACCATTGGAGTTGATCTTCTTTAGAGTTTGTCACAAACGCTTTCATAGTTTTCCTGAATAAACTTTAGAGTTAGTGTTAACTGAGGTATGCCCTTCTCTTTAAAAGTGCTGCTTTTTCAGACAAATAGTATCTCTTTTTGCGGCAAACGAGATTTACTATAGCGTTTATTTTGTTAATCTTTGGGTCGTATTAACAAAATTCTTTGGAATAAACTCTTATGTATACATAAGAAGCTTGCTTTAAGCGATTTTGTCGGTACGGTTTAAGGTTTAACACATGTGCATTAGGCAATATTGGAATTTGTGGGTATCAAAATTTGATTTTATATGGATGTAGAATAGTGTGTGTTGTAAAATACATTTCTTTTTAAAATTATCTTTAATATAACTTGCTTCCAAGATATAAGACAGGTCCCACAGAAGCTCCAAATTAGTTTACAGTAAAGTATTTTAGAGCTTAGTCCTTTTTTCTCTTGTGGGTATGGTTTTCCTTATTGTGAGAATGGATTGTTTTTCTGGGTGTAAAATTAATGTTTGTTTAAGAAATATTTCAGTAAATATAATTTCATATAATGTATCAGGTTTAGGTAATAAGTTCCTTTTTAATGATTTTTTTGAGCTAATCAATTATTATGACATTTTTGTATTATTTGAAACATTCGTTGCGAGAAATTTTGAAAATTTTGAAAATTATTTTAACAACCATAAGCTTCATTGGATACCAGCTACGAGAATTTCTACACGCGGGAGAGCCAGCGGGGGTTTTGTATACGGCATAAAAAAGGAAATGGAATCTTCTTTTGGAGCCCGATATAATATAATTGTGCTAGATAGAGTGTTAATTGAAGTTACGTCCGAGAGAAACAAGCTTTTCATTATTCCTGTTTATCTAAACTGCAACAATTGGGTAGATGATTTTTTATGTCTGTGCAACTTCTTATTATAGTTCGGAGAAGAAGATATCATGGTGATAGGAGACTGTAATGCAAGAGTTGGCAATACACAACTGCTTAATTCGGAAACTATACCAACAGCTATCCAGAAAAATAGAGGTGCAGTTGACATGAAAATTGATCAAAACGGGAAAAAGTTTATTGAAATGTGTGATTCTATTGGATTATCATTATTAAATGGACGAACTAAAAGTGAAAAGGAAGGAAATTTCACATTTATAAGAGGAAATGCATGTTCAACAATGGACTACTGTCTGTTGCGCGGAAAATGGCTTGATTACATTGATATGACCTGGAAGTACGAGATATAGTTTATTCCGACCACCTACCAATCGCAATTTCGTCAACATTTTTTAAAAATGCTAGAAGATACCCAGCTGAAAATCGTTTACTTCCGAAGTTGAAATGGAAAGAACTGGTGCACTCGGTATCAATCTAAACTTAACCAAGAGCTGAGATCGTTTGGAGAAGATACTCTTCTATCCCCTCAATGTACGGATTCCCTTACATCCTGTATATTGGAAGCGGCAAAGCCATTTCAATCAACCATGGTTTGATTGGGAATGCGTTGCAGCAAGAAAAAAATCATTCAAATGTCTTCGAACATTAAAAAAAACACAAGATGTGAAATTGCGAAATGCAGATACAAGGAAGCTAACTGGTCGTACAAAAATATGTGTAAACTGAAACAGAAGTCTTAGATACAGTATCTGTCAAGATCTCTAGAAAACATCAAAGACTCTCGATCGTTTTGGAAAATGGTAAAGGTGCTTAAAGGTTCTACAGTAACCAGAAACATTCAAATTGAAGCAAATGAACTAGGTGCTCATTTTCAAAGGCTTCTGAACTCCAACAGTAACTCTATCCAAATTGAATACGCTCTTCCTTATCTGGATGTACCTTCTTTGGACAGGGACATAACAGTTCAAGATGTCAAAAGAGTATTAAACAAATGCAAATCAAACAAAGCCCCTGGTGAAGATCGTATTCCATACAAATTTTTCAAAAACGCAAGAGCCGAATTTATTGAAAAACTAACGAAGTCGTACAATTTTATTTACACCAACGGAGAAGCTCCAATAAGTTTCAAGAAAAATATTATTTTGCCAATTTTCAAAAAAGGAGATGCCAGAGACCCAAGTAACTATAGAGGAATCTCATTTATGAACTCGGTAATGAAAATCTTTACGGGGATCCTCTTAGAGCGATTAACGGAGTGGATACGTGAAAATGACTTATTAAGTGAATTTCAAGCATGTTTAAGACAAGGATACTCAACGGTGGATAACATCTTCACTCTTACCAGTATTGCCCAATCATATTTAGATAAAGGAAAGAAACTCTTTGTATTCTTCGTAGATTTCAAGGCAGCTTTTGACACCGTTGACAGAAGATCTCTCTTTTTAAAGCTTAGTAACTTTGGCTTATCATCAAAATTCATTAAGATAATACAAAGCATCTACGAAGAAAATAACACGGCAGTTTGGGACGGAAGCAAACTCTCGGAATGGTTTCGAACGGACTCAGGAGTTAAACAAGGATGTCTTTTAAGCCCACTTTTATTTTCAATATTTTTAGATGATCTGGCTACGTACTTGCCTGGAGGAATTGATTTCAATGGAATCAATATCAAACTTCTTCTCTACGCCGACGACATTGTTTTATTTGCCCAGACCCCTTCCATGATGCAAATGATGATAAACAAGCTTTATCAATACTGCACTTTATGGAATCTCGAAGTAAATATCAGCAAGTCAAAAATCATGATATTTCGAAATCGAACTGGGAGATATGCACATGATGATAGGTGGAAGTGGCAAGATTTGGAAATCGAAAAAGTCAAAGAGTACAAATATCTTGGAGTGACAATCACACCTAAACTATCTTTCAAAAAGTATCTTGAAGAAAAATTAAAAGAATCAAAGAAAGCAATCAACTGCAACTGGAAATGTATCCTAAGCAAAAAGAATGTAGCAGCAAGTACTAAATACAAAGTTTTTGAAGCGGTTGTGAGATCCATCATGTGTTATGCAGCGCAGATTTGGGGTGTCTACCAGCATGAGGAGGTGGAAAAGTTACTGCGTTATTTTATAAAGAAAATTTTTAGGCTTCCAGAAAACACACCGACATACATGCTGCACTTGGAAACTGGGCTGCCCCCAATGTATATTTTCACGTTGAGGATACATTTCCTGTATATCTTGAAAACACTAGAAATGCCAGACCAAAGACTACCGAAAATCGTAGCAAGGCATTTAATAAGCCGAAACCAACAGTTTTACAGTGAATCGTTGAGACTGGGAAACGAACAAAATGTTGAAATTGTGGGTGAAAGCCTGACTCTGAGAACTAATCTGGAGAAGTTACTAATGAGTATTGAAGAACACACTCATGAAATGTTTAAAGTGCAAGCTCATCAAAGTGAATTTAGAGTAACCTATAAGCTACTTCATCATGATCTTGGAGAAAATAATTATTTTCACGATCGATACAGTTTGGATCAGATATCAACGATTTTCAAGGCCAGAGGTGAAAAATTGGGTTTGAATTATACACCCCATAGGAACGACAGAAGTGAGGAATGCACATTGTGCAACTTATAAGTGCAAGAGAGGATATCCAGCATTTTATTGGTATATGCCCAATCTTAAACCAATTAAGAAGAGACCATTGGGGCAAAAATAGTTTGACACAAACTGAAATTGTATCTATTCTAAACGGGGATAACTGGATGAAGCTCTACAGCTATTTAAAATTAGCGCTAAAATATAGAAAACAAATAATTGAAGAAGATTTTTAATTAAAAAATAACTTATCTGTATTTTATTATTTTATGAGGAAATATTATTTTCTATATATGTACATAATTCTCTTTTCTTTTCGGGCTGACGGCAAAAGCCAATGCTACTATTGTGAAAAATTGTAACATTATTTTGTTCAATAAAAACACATTTTCTATTCTATTCTATTCTATTCTATAACCATAATTTTAATAAATGACAAAGATATATAAAATAAATAAACCATAACGTCGATTTGTAGATAAAACGTTTTGCATTTTGCCATAGATAAAACGCCAAAAATGTATAAGTAATTTTCAATTTTTCCTCAAAGATTACACATTTTTTTTAAGGAAAAATAAAAGTTGTTGGTGCAACAACTCGAAGTGAACCAGGACCTAGTGGCTTACAATTTTCAACCATTCCTGTGTGCGTGTTACCAGGAACGGAGGCGACCTACAACTTTCTGCCGATTCCGAACGTCTAATGAGCACCACTTTCCATAACAAGAGATATACCCTTCGAGGATTTGTCAATTCGTCGCAAGAGGCAGTACACCCCTGAATAACTTTTTTGCAGCGGCTGGGAATCGAACTCGAGACCTTCCGGATAATAGTCCAACGCACTAACCACAATGCCATAATATAAATCACTTTTAGTAACACTTCTCTTAAGCTTTACGACCACAAAAGTCCTACCCTAAAAATCTTATCTTCCATTCATTCGACAGTAGTTTTCACTTTTAATTCACCCATGAACTTCTTATTCAATCAAAGCCTTTTATGTGCACAACTTCACACAAATGCTACATTCATCTTACCCGTTATAAATTCAAAGACCTACCAAATCGTTTCCATGTTGCAATAGAAAATGATAAAGTCACAGCTGTCTTCTCGCAACCGAACGCAATTGTAAATTGCCTTTGTATTATATACATACACACATGGTCCCATATATTTTACAACGTTTTACATTCCATTGAAATTTTAATATCAAGAAAAAAAAAATAAAAAAGAACCAATTGAACTTGACTTCCTGTTTAGATAAGAATTTCATGCCCATACATTTAAAATGTTCATCTTAAGTGCCACAACCAAACTAAATTGCCTGCGGCAGTCGCATCGAATTTGCACAAAGAAATTTTTTGAAACTCCTGTTCCTTGGGGCTCAATCGATATGATATTTTTACAACTACAACGTGGGTTTGGGAATTTGAATATTTTTAAGGTTATTACAAAGCCTGTTGGAACCAATTGTAAACAAAAATATTTTCTTAATATTTCCTTTCAAGGTAAGTCCTGGCTTAAAACGTACATATTTTTGCAAAACCAATATCCAATATTATAATATAATCCCCAGAGCAAATGTTAACAATCTTTGAAAAAATTTCTTCCGAAACAAGCCCGATAAACAGTGCCGGATTAGTCATGCCTACAACAAAATATTCGTTGCTGCGACTAAATTGAATCACTCTACTTGGCTTTCCAGCAGTAATCCAGATGAAAACGTTAAACAAGTACAATATTCGTCGTCTGAAGTATACCACTAAATCCCGAAGGACGACATCCGCGCGTGCAAATTATATAGAATAAGTTCAACCCTGCTGATTATTATCCCTTCAACCTACTTCTTTTATTTGAGAGACAGAAAAGAAAAATGTTGTTTTACAGCCTTGTTTCACCTTGTAAGTTCTTTGGATTGGAATTGATAAGTATTGTGTTCTGCAAGGATATGCCGATCTACATCAGGTACGCACTTTGCCCTCATATACGAGTATAAGATGGAGCAGCGGAGACGTTCCCAATAATTTTTCATGAGAGTTTTCTTATTTGACATTGCCCTGTTTTTATAGTCAAAGAAAAATATTATTATCCCATATCTGACGGAAGCCGTGAGCAGGATACACTTTATGTACACATATACACACCAATAAATACATTATATGCATTCATAAAAACAAGTAAACATGCACAGAAAAAAGGGGTGGCTATACGATAAACAATATTTGTATCATTTGGGTGTTGCGCTTGGGGCATAGGTGTGTAATATTGGGTTTATATTTGCCATGTTCAATATTGTCAAACAATTTTATTCCTTTTTTACCAGTTGGTGGTATCGTATAAAATGTTCTCGATATGAAAAGAACACAAAAAATTCAGAACTTGTCCTATAGTACCTAGATCGCAAGTAAAAATGATTCGACCCGATTGCAAAACAACGTGAGTTGATATTAAAGCACTGTATTTGACATCAGGTAAAAAAATAAAAAAAAAAAAAAATAAGAAACTAATTTTAGCCTTATATGTGGGTACACACAATGTTGTTTGGATTTTGTATATACACATGTAGTCATTAAAATAGGTACTGCCATTTTTACTTGCGATATAGGTACTATAGGGCAAGTTCTGCATTTGGAAAAAAAATCGAACTCGAGATTTTGATCAAAGTTGACATACGATGATAGCGAAGACGAAAAAAGTGGGTCCGACAATTCCGTCTGTCTGTCTGTATGTCTGTATGTCTGTACCTCGAACTACAGCCTAAACTACCGGAGGTATTTTCTTCAAACTTGGTAGTTAAGGGTCTTCGGTGATTCCCGAGAGGAAGAATTGAAATTTTTTTTTTAGCTCCAAAACTAAGGGTACCCCCCATACACCCGTAATGCAAAATCTTATTTATCTCGAAAACGGCTCTAACGATTTTGATAAAAAAAATAAGTGTAATATTACGGACATGGACTATATTTTGGTGAAAAAAAAATTGGGGGGAAATGTTATTAGGGGTACCTGTCATAGAACGGTTTTTTTGATTTTCGAATTTCGATTTTAACCAAAATTTTTATGCAGGAGCTGCTTTGCATTTAAAAAAAAATATAAACTAAAAATTTATTCGAAAAAATAGTTTTTGGATTTTTAAAAAAATAATAAATTTTTTTTTTTGAAAATTCAATATCTTGAAAACCGATACACGATGAAATTTTTAAATTACGTTTAAAAATGTATTTTATTAAATAATAACAATTTGCATATCAATTTTTTTTATAAAAAATTTAAGGAAAATTTAGTACTTACACAAAAAACATGTTTCAGTGTGTCTGTATGTCTGTACCCCTCACTACAGCCTAAACCCCTGGACCTATTTCTTTCAATCTCGGTAGTTAAGAGTCTTCGGTGATTCCCTAGAGGAAAAATTGAAATTTTTTTTTAGCTCCAAAACTAAGGGTACCCTCCATACACCCGTAAAGCAAAATCTTATTTATCTCGAAAACAGCTCTAACGATTTTGATAAAAAAAATTAGGTGTGATATTATGGACATGGACTATATTTTGGTGAAAAAAAAATTTGGGGGGAAATGTTATTAGGGGTACCTGTCATAGAACGGTTTTTTTGATTTTCGAATTTCTCACCAACGGCTCTAACGATTTTAACCAAAATTTTTATGCAGGAGCTGCTTTGCATTTGAAAAAATATAAACTAAAAATTTTTTCGAAAAAATAGTTTTTGGATTTTTAAAAAAATAATACAATTTTTTTTTTGAAAATTCAATATCTTGAAAACCGATACACGATGAAATTTTTAAATTACGTTTAAAAATGTATTTTATTAAATAATAACAATTTGCATATCAACTTTTTTAATAAAAAATTTAAGGAAAATTTATGTTTAAAAAAATTAAATAAACAAAAAAATAAAAAAAAAAAAAAACATCGCACCTAGAATTTGGAAATTCTAATTTTTTCATGTACCGTTCTTATACCTACGATTAGTTGATCCAAAGTTATAAGGGTCTAAACTTTTTTTTTTTTTTTTTAACTTTCATGTTTAAAAAACTTTAATAGACAAAAAAATAAAAAAAAGAAAAAACATCGCCCCTAGAGTTTGGAAATTCTAATTATTTCATGTACCGATTTTTTACCTACGATTAGTCAATCCAAAGTTATAAGGGTCCAAACTTTTTGTTTTTTTTTTTTTGTTAATTTCATGGTTAAATCATGGTTAAATAAGCTTAATAAAAAAAATAAAAAAAAAGGAGAAACGTATATTCTACATTGGGTCATATTTATTTTATTTCTAAAAAAATTATTGCGGTCTACATATATCCTCTCCTAAAAATTTGTTTGTCTTAAAAGTTTTAAAAGTCACTGTTAGATCGGAGCGTTTTCCAATCGTGAGTAAAAAAAGTAAAAAGAACACACTTCTCTGACTGTCCGATGACGAATGAATATATTTTTTCTTTTATATAATTCACAAAGCTTTTAAGTAACGTTATACAATATTAATTATAGCTTAAAATATTACGATATTTAAAAAATATGCCGAACCTTGGTACTTCGGCGGGCGATTCAAATAGTTTTTATTTTTTATAGGAAAGTTATTGTAATTCAAGAAATAGTTTTAAATATGAATTATAATCAAGAGATAGATTTAAATATGAAAATATAAAATATGAAAAACCCAACATTCCGGCCTCTTTGAAAGATTTCTTTCAGACCGGTAGTAGCGCCAGCTTTCGAATCGGACGTCGTATGATTCCTTTAGTGGTTTTAACGTCAGCAACTCGAACAACACCATCTTCGCCTTGGATAACTTTGACTACTCTTCCTAGTAGCCATTTCTGAGGTGGAACGTTGTCTTCATGGATGATGACCATTGCACCTATATGAATGTTTGGTGCTTTTTCAGACCACTTGGTCCAAGCTTGAAGCTCATGAAGGTACTCGGTAGTCCATCTTTCCCAAAAATGCGATTTTACAGCTTGAATGCGACGCCACCTCTGCAGATAGCTGATGTCATCAACGAGAATAGCAGGCTCTGGTATTGCCTTCAATGATGAGCCAATCAAAAGGTGACCCGGTGTGAGTGCCTCTAAGTCATTAGGATCCGATGATAGTGGCGTTAGGGGCCGAGAATTCATTATAGCCTCCACTTCGACCAGTGCAGTGGAGAGCTCCTCGAACGTCAATTTTGCGGTCTTCAGGCTTCGATATAGGTGCCCTTTTGCGACCTTGACTGCCGCTTCCCAAATGCCGCCGAAATGAGGAGCCCTGGGGGGAATAAAATTAAAAGAAACATTTTGATTAGTACAAAATTTAGACAAGTCATTTTGAGTATTTTTCAAAAATAGGAAATCTCGCAGTTCGTTTAATTTAGATCTCGCTCCTACAAAATTGGTTGCATTATCGCAGAAGATTTTTTGGGGGAGTCCTCTACGACCGATGAATCTTTTCAAAGCAGCTATGAATGCATCTGATGTCAAATCAGAAACGGCTTCTAAATGCACAGCCTTTGATGCAAAGCAAACGAATACTGCTACATATGATTTGTACGGTGTTTTGCCGCGAATTTTGAGATACGTGTAGATGGGGCCACAAAAGTCCACTCCACAATTCTGAAACGGCCGAGATGGTGTAACCCTTTCTGCCGGCAAGTCTCCCATGATCTGCTTCAGGAGTACGGGACGATATCTGACGCAATGAATACACCACTTCCTACATGTTCTGCGAGCTAACTCTCTGGCGTTGAGTATCCAAAACTGTCTCCGAACTAGTGCGACGAGTGTCTTCGGTCCAGCGTGGTAGTTACTGAAGTGCAAATGCATGAATATGTTTTTGACGAATACGCAATCTTTTGGTAGAAGTATAGGATGTTTCTGGATTTCAGGGATCGATGCATTTTTTAATCTTCCTCCTACTTTTAAAATTTCGACTCCATTAATCTCTTCTAGGAAAGGATTAAGCCATTTTATTGAACCTTTCAGGGGTTCCTTATTTTTTATTGCAATTATTTCTTCTGAGAAGAATTCCTGCTGGATAATTCTTGCGATACGTGTCAGCGCAACCTCTAACTCCTCCACGGATAACGGTAAAAGTAAATTTTCATCAGAGCATTCAGAACCTTTCCATTTTGTTTTTAATGCCCTTAAACCAATTGCAAAGACCCGAATGGTCTCAGTATATGAGCTAAACTCGTTTATCTGGTCGAGAAGATGATTGGGCTCTTTTTTATTCGATAGTAATACAGTTTTACGCATCTCTCTAGTCATTTCTTCTGTTGGTGACTCTTTACAAAGTACTGGTGGCCATTCTTCGAGTGATTTATATAAAAATTGTGGGCCAGAAAACCAGATTGACTCATTCAGATCATTCACCGTGCAACCTCTGGATACCACGTCTGCAGGATTGAATTCGGTAGGAACGTGTCTCCAGGTGGCTTCCTCTGTAAGCTCTTGTATCTCTGATACCCTATTACCAACGAATACATTAAGTTGAGAAGAATGTGTACCTATCCAGTGAAGAGTGACTTTAGAATCTGACCAAAAATAAACTTTCGAGATTGAACCTTCGAACAATTCTTTGATTCTTGCCCCCAATTTGGCCAAGAGATGTGCACCACATAGCTCTAACTTGGGCAGTTGTTTTTTCCTTAGTGGAGCAACTCTGGATTTTGCTGTGAATAATTTCACAGTGACGAGTCCAAACGCATCTGTAGTTCTAATATATATACAGCAACCATATGCATTTAAGGATGCATCGGAAAATCCGTGTATCTGTACCTCCTTTTTAGCTACTGCTAAGACATATCTAGGAATCGAGACATCCTGCAAGGAATTTAGATCTAGTAGAAGTTGCTTCCATTCTGTTTCGATGCTTTGTGGGATAGACGCGTCCCAGTCAAGCTTCTCCAACCACAGCTTTTGCAGTATGATTTTAGCTTTTATTATGATTGGACTAAGGAGACCAATTGGATCGAATAAAGACGATGAGAGCGAAAGAATCGTTCTTTTTGTGAATTTTGAGAAGGTTTTTGAAGGATTAAAAGAAAATTTAAATGTATCTTGCTGAGGGTCCCAAGTTATGCCCAGAGTGCTGGTTAAGCCTGCTTCTGAGAGTTTCAATTCTTTGTCTGATGATTGGTGTATCAAATCAGCATTGCTGTGCCACTTGGCAAGTTCGAAACCAAATGAATTTAAAATGAAAATGATTTCATCTTGAATTTGCTTAAGGGTTGTCAGATCATCTGATCCAGCCAGTATGTCGTCTATATACATATTTTTCTTTAAGATCTTTGACCCAAGATTATGAGATTCAGAGTACTTTTCAGCTAAGTACAGAAGACACCTTACTGCCAAAAATGGTGCTGAAGAGGTGCCATACGTTACAGTGTTTAACCTAAAACTCTTAATAGGCATTTTACTGTCTTCCCTCCAAAGAATGAGTTGGAAATTTCTATGCAATGGATGAACCAAAATCTGCCTATACATTTTGACTATATCGGCAGTTAGTGCATATTTATGAAGACGAAAACCAAGTAGAAGTGTAAAAACATCATCCTGAATAGTTGGGCCGACCATAAGTGTTTCATTTAAAGAAATTTGAGATGATGTACGGCAAGATGCATCGAATACTACCCTAAGTTTTGTAGAAACGCTATTCGGTTTGATGACACATTGATGCGGAAGATAATAATGTGGTTCATCGTGATTGATAGGAGTGGTTACTTCAGACATGTGTTCTAATCGTTCATAATCCCTCAAAAACTGAGAGTATTGTTCTTTTAACTCAAGATGCAATATCATAAGATGAACCCAAGCATTTTGGATCCATTTTAAAGGGCAATTTAACCATAAGTCGCCCAGAATCCAACTCCTCAACAGTTTCGTTGAAAATTGCTTCACATTGTATTTGTTCTACGGTCCATTTCGATTTTCGACCAACAACCTCCTCTAAATCCCAAAATTTTTCTACATACTTATGTAAAGGATCTTCTTCAATATTCATTAAACAACTTTTAATAGGAGTGTTAGCAGCAACCTTATATTTGCCGGAGACTATCCATCCAAGGAAAGTCTTTTGAAGTGTTGGTAGCCCTTGGCCAAGCTTGATTTGGCCTACCAATAATAAATCGAAGAAGGCTTCAGCTCCAAGAAGCATGTCTATTTGCGAAGGCTTGTTAAAGTTCTCATCCGCTAACTCAATGTTTTTTGGAACATTCCAATCAACTATTTGGAGTTTACTATCAGGCTGGTATCCAGTTATAGATTGAGCGATCAGAAATTCAAGAGATACTTCAAAATTGTTAAAACGAGAGCGGATTGTGGTTTGAGTTTTCTGGTCAATTTTAGTTTTTGAGACACCTACACCAATTAAGTCAACAGGATTTTTCTCTTTTCGAAGATTAAGAGACCTTGCAAACTTTTCGTTGATAAGATTCACTTGCGATCCTGAATCAAGAAGAACACGACCTAATTGAAAGGCACCTGTTGAGTCCTTCACGAGAATCAATGCTGTAGCTAATATAACCTTATCAGAATTACAGTCGTTTTTGTCGAAGGCGAAATTCGCTGATGTTGATGCTGATGTTTCTGAATTGGATTTGGAAGGATCTGCCTGCGATCCTTCTGAGCTATTTGAGTTGGATGTCTGTGTTATTCGGTGTAACAAGTTGTGATGTGCCATTTTACAAGTCTTGCATCTATATGTTGAAGGACATTTTGACATGGAATGGCCCTTGGCCAAGCAGTTGATGCATAGTCCTATTTTTTTTATGTTTGAAAATCTATCTTTCACTGAGAGTTTTAAGAAACTAGCGCAGTTATAAATTGCGTGTTCAGTATCCTTGCAAAATGCACACGACTTTTTAATGATACTTAACGAAGTCTTAGGACGATGGCTAGAATATTGTGAACGAGGCTTTTCTTGTTGTTTTTGAACAGTTTCGGATCGAGATTGCTTGCTTTCTCTGGCTTCAAGATACTGGCAACGCTTGCTCAGCATTTTGGCACACTCGTCCCATTTTGGAAGCTTGCTAAAATCTAATTGCTCGTCCCATTTGGACTGCGTTTCAGAATCGACTTTTGACATCACGATGTAAATTATTATTGCATCACAAATTTCGTTATGTGTGCCTATTGAGGTTAGTGAACTATATAGTGCAGATATATTATCGATTAAATGTCTTAAGGGTAAGGCTGAAGGTTTAGATACCTTTGACATTTCAAAAATTAAGGAGATATTTTCCAAAAATATCAAACAATTGTTGTCATAACGATCTTTTAAGCTTTGAATTGCTTTTGGGTAATTTTCTTCCGATATTGGAAACCTTTTCACGGTGTCCAAAGCGTGTTCAGTCAAACATGACAAGAGATGATTGAATTTTTCTATTGTTGTAAGATTCTGATCATTATGAACTAAATTTTCGAATTGGTGAATGAAGTTTTTGTATTGGGAGTAGTGCTTTCCATCAAAAGTGGGTGGTCGCAAAGGTTGTAAACGAGAGCTTGGTGTAGCGGCCTGCACCATAAAGGATTGTTCTATTGTACTTGGTCTTCTCCTTTCCCCCATCATCGAAATAATTTTAGATTTGGTTGTTACATAGAGTTCCTCTATGTCTGCACGACCGGTATCTGTTGGTTGTAACCTTTCTATTTGTGTTTGATATGCAATACCCTGTTTGAAATAAGATTCAAGTATGCCTAATCTACATTCAAGTTCAGTGGGTGTAAGACTATTAGATTTCTCTATTAAATTTTTGATTCTAGTTATGTTTCCTTTGGTTGAAGCTCGCTGTTGCTTGAACTCCTCTAAGGATGCCGCTTCTTCAGCCATGATTGATGAAATTAAATTAAAAATAAATTATCCTATCCAAATAACAAAACACCTTTCCAGTAAGGCAATGCATACAATTTTGCGATAAAATAACAAATTGTGCAGGTACGATGAGGTAAATTCAGATATTAACAGCAACAATTTGAAGAATAAACCGATGTTTTTAATTCTTATGAAGCCCTTTGTTTCGAATAAACAGCAACAGTAGAAACGGCAGCAGCAGCAACGACACCAACGACAACAAATTATAGAACAATGTGTGTGTATGTACCTCAGTTCCTATGAACCTAGCCAACCACAACCAAACTAGCTTTATTGTGGATCGATGATCGATTTAAATACGATGCAATATATAATCATATTGTGTCCAAAATGATGATGACGAAACCGAGAAGATCTACGTAGCGAAAGCTAATCGGCATAAATATACGATATAAAGTACTCTAACCAAAGCAACGTCAAATATGTTGTGTGAGCTCAGCTTGATTTAAGAGAACGAACGAGCGACGATCATATGCGAGTGATATTGAAAACCAATACGAATGATAATGATGATCAATTCATAAGAGAACTTCAATGATGATGTTAGTTCTAATTTATGTGGAATCTGTTACTAAATATTTCTCTTGATTTATGTCGAAACAAAGTAAGCTAAAGAGTATTGGTACTTCTTGCTCTAATAGCTGACACGAAGTGAATGCGCAATAGTTAACATGCCGTCTTTATCGAACATGCGCTATAGGTTTGTATTAAGGTAATTAGTGCGAAAGAGCGACTATATTTTTTTCGAAGAAATGTTCCACTTTTTGTGAATTATGAAATAGGCGCCAAGATTGAACGATCAGCGATGAAAATGATTTTTATGCATTTTATATGTATAATTTGGTAATTTATTAAAATATATTTATGAATTGATGATATCAAATAAATTTATTGTAGCGAAGGTGCGTTTTTTCTGAATCTGTTTTAATAAAATATAGTTCAATTAAATGAAGATTGATGCAATTTATTTGTGTTTTAATAAAAGCTTTTAACGCACATTCGTCCAATTTGATGGCACATACCTTAACGAGTTTTTTACTTATCTGTCCTTGAATTAGCTGATGTGGGTATTCCAGATTTGTCCAAGGCTTTAACCCTCCAAGTGTTGGCAAAACAGGTTGTCTTTTTTAGTTTTTCTGTCAATTTTTCCACAATTTAAGAATCTTTTAATGTCTTTTTATTTGATAACTCGCAATGACAATCCGATACCGAACCGATGCCGATAGCTTTTTTCTTTTTTTTTTTTCAATATGTTACCGAACCGATGCCGATAGTTTTGTATTCAAAGTTTTTAGTGTCTTTATCACTTTTTATTTTTCACGTTAGTTCTATTAAAATTTTAATTTAATTAAATTTATGGGTAATGCCCCACGTTGGGCGCCAAAAATGTTAGATCGGAGCGTTTTCCAATCGTGAGTAAAAAAAGTAAAAAGAACACACTTCTCTGACTGTCCGATGACGAATGAATATATTTTTTCTTTTATATAATTCACAAAGCTTTTAAGTAACGTTATACAATATTAATTATAGCTTAAAATATTACGATATTTAAAAAATATGCCGAACCTTGGTACTTCGGCGGGCGATTCAAATAGTTTTTATTTTTTATAGGAAAGTTATTGTAATTCAAGAAATAGTTTTAAATATGAATTATAATCAAGAGATAGATTTAAATATGAAAATATAAAATATGAAAAACCCAACAGTCACTAAAATAAAATATAACGAGATACAATTTAAAAAAAGTAACGGACATCGCCCCTAGGAAAATTTGTGCCCAACATTTTGGCGTTTAAAATATTCCAATATCTTTGATACTTATCGAGATCTGCTATCCTAAATGAAAACATAAATTTCGATGCAGCGATCTTCAGCTTCATGAAAATTTAGTACACAAAAAACATGTTTCAGTGTGTCTGTATGTCTGTACCTCTCACTACAGCCTAAACCCCTAGACCTATTTCTTTCAATCTTCGGTAATTCCCTATAGGAGAAATTTAAATTTTTTTTTAGCTCCAAAACTAAGGGTACCCCCCATACACCCGTAATGCAAAATCTTATTTATCTCGAAAACGGCTCTAACGATTTTGATAAAAAAAAATAAGTGTGATATTATGGACATGGACTACATTCTAGTCAAAAAAAAATTTTGGGGCAAAATGTTATTAGGGGTAACTGCCATAGACCGGTTTTTTTGATTTTCGACTTTCTCATTAACGGCTCTAAGGATTTTAACCCAACATTTTTAGCAGGAGTCCCCTTAAGTTTAAAATAATATTGTATATAAAAATATTGAAAAAAATATTTATTGGGTTTTTTTTTTTTAAAAAAAAAAATTTTTTAAATCAATATCTTCAAAATCTTTGAACGATTATTTTTTGAAATTATTTCCTAAGACCAATATTATTAAATACTTAAAATTCGCATCCCACATTTTTTTCTTGAAAAATTTTAGAGAAATTTCTTATATAAAAAATTTATTTAATAATAAAACGATTTTTTAAGGTTTATTTGCATAAATTCATACTTTTCCGGAAACCATACGGCAATTTTATGCATTTGAACATTATATCTCATTAAATCCATGTTTTATATTTATAAAATGTATCTTAAATTCCAAAGTACTTTTAAATAAGAGCAAGTTCGTGCGATCCAGTCGTGCATTTTATTTAAACTAAAATCGTTGTGTTCTTTCAAGGACTACTTCTGTTTTATGATTTTTTTTTTATAAGTGGCAACACTTTTTTTGGTGGAAATATAAAAATTGCTGTTACTAAATTTTGTTAATGTTGTATTGACAACATAACAAACACATTCGAATAAAAATTTATGTAATTTAACAACTGTTGCATTTTTTATTTGATCAAAAAGAGTTCCTATTTTAATGACCACATTGTGTGTCTAATAAATTGAATAATAATTAGATATTTGTTTTTGATTTTCATAAAAAAAAGTCAAGTTTTCCAGTAATTACTAAAAATTATAAATGTGTAATAATTTACCAAAAAAGTCCTCGCCAACGGCTGCCACCAATTGTGTTGTGTGAACACTTGTAAGAAAGTATAAATCACTCACACAGGAGGAGTTAAGTTGATAGTCCCTTGTTTCGGATTCTGAATTATCAGCGGTAATTTTTGCTCACGACATGTACAGTACATACATAGTACCTATGGCAGCTAATGTATTCGTATAAGCATCGAACTCAAGACTTTGATCATATTTGACAATACGATGATAGCGAAGACGCAGAAAGTCTGTCTGTCTATTCGATTACAGCCTAAACAGCTCGGGCGATCTTCTTTAAACTTGCTAGATATCGTCTTTAAATTCATATACCCCCCCCCCCCCCCCCCATAAATGTTTTTCCTTTTTTTTTAACCAACAATAACAGTCCGATTTTTTTTTTCAAAATTTTATACTTACATAATTATGTCGATTACAGAATTCGCAGAATCTTACTCCCGGTGAGTTAAATCGATCCGTTGACCTTTCGCATCCGCTGTAAAACTGAATTATGAAATTCGCAGGATGAACTACATTGTCGATTCCTAAAATTACCTTATCATTTATGAACTTTCCTATCAACCCTTATAGGCATTTAGTCAACGGCCAAGGCTTTGATAATAGCATCCCTATCGATCTGTGAAATCAAGCATCGTTATGCGTGGTGAGTACTTGGATGGAGGGCGGTTCAATACCAACCATGTGCTTTTTTTTTTTGGTAGATTTCCACCATTTCGCTAAATTGTTTCCGATTAGCTGTCCGTTTTCTATTAATATTTGTTTAATTACATTTTTGTGCTTTCCATTGTTAATTTTTGTTTTTGTTTTTCGTTTAAATAAAAATTCACTTCAGATTCGTACCGAAATTGGCACGAATGTAAAATGATAGTATTCGTATTTGTATTTGTATTTCAAAGATTTTACATGATACAACAAGATTAATCTTTTAATAGTATCTAAATAACTTTACCAAGTGTTCCAAATTCACAGTACAATAAATAATAAAAGAAAAGAGAAATATGCTTTGAGCTTATAAAAATATAAAAATGAAATTGATTTTAAGTTTAATAAACAAAACTAAGGAAAGAAAAAAATAAATAAAAAAAAAAAGAAAAGTATTAATTTTCTGTTAAAAAGAACAAGAATAATTTCTTCCTAAAAATGGCTGGTGAGATAGTTATCTGCAATTCTATAGGGAGGCTGTTCCACAGTCGAATAGCAGACACAAAAAAAGATCGTTCTGCAACGGTATATGTAAAACGTCGGATAATCAATCGCAAGCCTCTTTGTGACTGAGCGTATTTAAGTATTTCACCTAAATACTCAGGACACTTATTATGTATTATGCTGTGAAGATAAGTAATGTTACGAAACCTTAGGTACTTGTCCAAGCTCAGTCCCCATAGCAAAGTATATATATTGGATACACTAACATATCTTGGAATATCGTGGATGAAGCGCAGGCAGTCGTTAAAGGCCACATTTAACTTACGTTTGCATTCAAAATCAAGAACAGGATAGACAGAGCAGTTAAAAGTAAAAAAGGGCAAGATAAGACTCTTTATCAAGTGTTTCTTTATATCAGGATCTAAAAAATGTGACGAAGACCTTAGAGATCGAAGACCAAAATAAATTCGACGTATAGATTCAGAAACCGCGTCACAACAACTTAATCTATCATTAATTTGAAATCCTAAGTACTTAACTTTTTTGACATATTCAATTGTTTGCCCATTTAAAATAATTTTCGGAAAATTAGATATATTAACTTGACTTCTTAAACAAACCATACTTAGCGTTTTCGATGGATTAAGTTTAAGTTTATTAGAATCAGCCCATCTTTATATGCTGAGAAAATCTTCGTTAATTCTAATAACGCAATCTTCCATGAGACCCAATTGACAGAAATTATATATTATAACATCATCTGCATATATGTGTAGTATGAGACAACTGATAACGATCTCAGGAAGATCATTTATAAACAAAGAAAACAGTAGTGGTCCAAGAACAGATCCTTGAGGAACACCGCAGTTAACCACATATGGACTTGAAGTACCTAGATCAGTTGAGATCGTTTGAAGCCGATTTATAAGATAGCTTCGCAAAAGTTTAAGAGCTGTTCTTGAAAAATTGAATTGGTTACTTAGTTTGGAAATCAAAATCTGATGGTCAATACAATCAAAAGCTTTGGAGAAGTCTAAGAGAACCATAATACCCAACTGATTTCTGTCAAGAGCACTGCGGAAATCAGATGTGACTTTTACAACAGCAGATTCACAACTGTGTTTGTGGCGGAAACCAGACTGCCACATTGATAATTTGTTACTGGTTTGAATATAGGGGAGAATTTGATCCGCAATCAGTCTTTCAAAAGCCTTACCGAAAAACGGCAGCAAACTTATTGGCCTAAAATCAGCTGGCTCCGAAGGATTATTTTTTTTTTTTGTATGGGAATAATTGTTGCAATTTTCCATTGTTCAGGGAATTCACTGCTATAAATACAAGTATTGAAAATATGTTTCAATGGTGGGAGAACTATAGGTAAAATCAATCGTATAAATTTCGGCGAAATGCTATCGGATCCAGTCGCATTAGATTTGATTAACTTTATAGCATTAATTATATCGCTTTGCGCAACACAGTTGAATGAAAATAAACCGTCATCTTCAGGAACAGATATAGGCGGACTAGTACCAGATTGTGATAATGAAGAAGCGTAAAATGATTTCATTACTTGTGGGTTGAAAGGGCATTTTGACGTTTCTTTATTTCCGGTCACACCAATTGCTTTCAGATTTTTCCATAGCACTTTGGAACCTAAAGAAATGTCAAGTTTTTCAATAAAGTATCTTTTTTTACAATAATGTATGAGAGCAGTTACTTGATTGCGAGCAAAAGTATATTGTCGTCTGCTGTATTCCGAAGGATTTCTTTTATATTTTCTAAAGAAACGCTCTCTCTCCCGAATTTGTGATTCAATATCATTGTTGTACCATGGACAAAACTTAGGATTTTTGATCTGCTTGGTGACAACTGGAACATAATCGTCGTAAAGTCTACCCAATAAGCTATTAAATAGTAAGACTTTGCTGTTAACATTAACCGTATACAAAATATCATTCCAGTAATTATTTCCAACCGTATTCTGAATATTAGTACAATTTAAAGTACGAAAAGATCGGTAACTAATAGTTTTGGGAGCATTTGATTTATTTACATCAAACTGAAACGAACAAAATATAAAATCATGTATAAAATCTGAAGTTGGTCTGATCTGATCATTACACAACACTTTACGCACCGAACTGGTCAGAAAGATGTCAATTAGTGAAGGATTCACCGCAGATTGGAAACATGTTGGCCAAAGTTTATTTACAATGGATAAACTCAGTTTATCACAAAAATAATGAAACAATCTTGTTGTGGAATTATTTTCAAGTTGGTTAACATTAAAATCTCCACCAATCAGAATATCTACATATTTTGAATTCAGACTTGATAAAGTATCTTCCAACTCTTCTAAGTTTTCCTCTTTAAATGAACAGGGTGGGCAGTACACGACCACTAAAAGGCATTTATCATTAACATTATAGATAGTTCAATGCATATAAATTCTAAAGCTGACTTTGTTGACGAATAAATACTTTTGGTTGATATGCTATCTCTTACATACATGCACACACCTCCACCTCTAGTGCAACGATCATTCCCATAGTTTAAAACCAGGGAAAGTAACTAGCTCTGATGAAATGGTTTCATTTAACCACGACTCTGACACCATTTCGAGCTACCTAACATTTGATACAGGATAGTGTACTTTGAGCGAATACTACCAGCATTAAGGTGACATATATTAAGACCATCACACGCACCGCACAACACATTGAAAACCGATCTTATGTTATCAGGATTTGTACCGAACATGATTAGAAATTAGTACAATAAAGCTCACCCACAATTTTGAAGAAGAAATCCTTGTAAAATTACCACCTAATAAAAAAGATATGAATACAGAAAATAAATAGGTAGTACAGATAAAAAGAAAATAATAATAAATAATTTAAATAATACGAGTATTAATAATAATGAAATATGAACTAAGTTTTCAAAAACAAAAAATTCTCGTTTAAGCATAGCTATTATTTTAAAAAGTTTGTTTCATCTTCATCCACATTAGATATAGATTTTAATTCAATATATATTTAACTGATACCTAACATAACGCAACAACAAAGGCTAAATGAGATGACATGAATTTAAGTTTACATACTTGGTTATAGTTATCTTTAAAAAAAATTATCTAAATAACAATACTGCCTACAGCAACACTTTCATCAGCATCAACTGCTCAATCAGCAACAGCAACAACAACAGCAACACCTTCATCAGCAACATCATTATCAGCAATAATTTTCCTACTGGCAGCGTCAGCAGCAACAGCAGAAACATTTTTTCCAACGTTTGTATCATTACCACCAGATTCCAAAGAGCAAATTGATTGTAATTGAAGCATATTCGTGACACTGATTGGCCGCTTATCAGCACTTTCTCTCACGTAAATTCTCCCATACCTGCTAAACACAGAATGCAGTAGCTTTTTTTTCGTAGATCATTTGCTTTTCGAAAGAGAGAATGGTTTTGTTTTGTCAAACTTTCATACACTCTCACGAATTGATTACTGTGTCCAAATCCAAGGTCATGCAAAGTAATTAATCGGGAATTAGTTTTGTAATATTCAATTACTTTCTTAAGCACAAAATTCTTTTCGTTTTCATGCGGAAGTCTAACGATGATCGCGCTAGTAGATGTATTGTATTGCGGTGTCGTGCGTAGAATGTAATTTGGCCGGATCGGAAAAATATTAATTTTTGTGCAAAATTTGTTGAAAATGTCTTCAAGATTTTCATTTTTCACAATAGGAATTCCATGGAGAACAAGATCTGCCGCAATATTTTTCCTAGCTGGTGCGTCAATTTGTAATTTTAGTTGTGTGTTGTCATTTTCTACAGTTTGTGATTTAAATGTAGAGTGTTCATCGTGCAACAACTCGAATCCTTGGCAACGATTATCAAGGATTTCTACCCTGCTTTCACAATTAAGAACCAAGTGATTAATTGAAGCAAATCTTTCGTTGAAATCCTGTTCGAGTGCTTTGAATTGTGTTTGAAAGTTATTTTCTATTTCATTCCAACGTTTATCAAAAGTGCGTTTAAATGCATCCAATTCATTTCTTAAAGTAGTTTGGATTAAATCAGTCAGAGTTTTTGTGAGTGCGTTCAAGCGAGTCTCTATTTTTTCCCAAAGTTTTGACGAAGAAGAAGCTACCAAAGGAGAGCTTAAGGGAGATGCGGAAGAGGCAGACACATCAACTTGGTTAGAACGTAAGATTTTTCTACCACTTTTGAGGTTAGAATTAAACATTTTCACTTTTCAGAGACTTTATATTATATAAGCAATTTTAAATGAAATGAACTTAAATACAATTTTGTATTATATATACAAACAGGTAAAACAACTTTTAACAATTAATATTGATTTTAATACCAGATAAGTTGAACAGAATGTAGGTGGTGCAAGGATTGTTACCGACATTAGTTCAACTTTTTTTCGTCGGATTCGGTAATAGCAAAAGTTTGGAAATAAATTGAAACTGGCTCATTCGCCGAGTTCTGTAATAGGGGTGAATATTTTTTTTCACAAAAAACTCGTGCACAGTTTGAAAAAAAAACACAAAATTTCATTAATTTAAAGCTGGGTAATGCATGACCGAAAAACGGCAAAATCGTTTTTTTTTTTTCATCCCAAGGCTGTCGGAAAGTTTTTATTATTCTGTATTCAAATTGAAAAAGAAATATTTTGGATTTAAAAAAAGTAAAATTTTCAAAACTCAATATTTCAAACACCCCATTCTCGATTTTCTTAAACTTAACTTATTATAGTTTTTTAATAAAATCTACAAGATGTGAGAAAAAAACAAAAATTAAAAAAAAAAAACGGTTTTTCAAGGAATGCCTTTAGGTACTAGTACGGTCTAGAATGCCAAAAAAACGCACGATCTTTGGGAATTTTTTTCTCGGAAACCTTATTAGGTAATAATAGCTATAATTTTTTTTTAAATAATGAATACATGCACCAAGAGTCCAAAAAATTTTTTTTTTTTATTTCGAATTTTGGCCGAATTATAGATGGCGCAAACATCGACTCATCAAAAATACATGGTCTATTGCTTACAGTAAATCTCCGGATCTACTGAACTGATTTTCAAAAAACTTGTTGCAACTTGATTGTTTTTATGTTTTCTAAGAGAATTTACCACAATTTGACCAAAAAATATGAACAAAAAAAATAGCGACCCAAAAATAGCCAAAAAAATTTCCAAAAAAAAAAATTTTTTTTTTCAAAGCTCGATATTTTTTTTGTTTTGACGTTTTAAACAAATTGTGGTAAATTGTCTCGTAAGAAACCTTTCTTTACTCCACTTGGTTTTTTTTTTGTTTCAGTCCAGCCAATCCTGATATAAACTGTCCGCCATGGGACCATGTATTTTTTGATGAGTCGACGTTTACGCCCTCTATAATTCAGCCAAAATTCAAGAATTAAATATATTATTACCTTATAAGGTTTCCGAGAAAAAAATTCCCAAAAATCGTGCGTTTTTTTGGCATTCTAGACCGTACTAGTACCTTAAGGCATTCCATATTCGTGTGGTGCGACTAATTAAAGATTCTCTATCCTTGCAAGTACGTCTGAAATTGGGCTCAAGGGTAAGCTATTGTTCATTAATAGAGGTACGTGTATTCTGATAGCATTGCTTAGGGGAAATAATACAACTGATGGCCACATATTTTCCTAGAACATTGTTTTTTTAAAATATGGATAAAATAGAGAAATTAAACTTTTCTGCGGTACTCAAGCGATGTAATAGCTTCTGTTATAGTCCCATTGTCCATCATTTATTGAATTTATTAAAAGAGTCGTATAGTTGCCATAATCATATACCACGTAGAATCTAATGCTTCAAGAACTCAATGCTGATGTGGCTGTAATATTATGTATGGGGCGGCCTACATTCCTCCAATACTCAAGAACAATTCCCAGATTTGGGAAGGTTGCTGCGCCGCCCGTAGTACCGTACCGTGCTTTCTTCTATTTCCAGAGGAGAAGAATACGTGAGCGGAGAGAAAAACAAGATTTATTATGTATTTTATATAATTATATTTAACTTAAAAAGGCCCGCTGTCTTTAGTTAGGCTGCGACCTTAGTGTTTGTCATAAATAAAATCTTGATTAACTCTGTCCCTCTTTTTACTTGCGACCTATAGGTACTATAAGGCAAGTAATGCATTCGTAAAAAAAATCGAACTCGATATTTTGATCAAAGTTGACATTACGACGATAGCGAAGACCAAAAAAGTGGGTCTCGCAATTCTGTCTGTCTGTCTATCTGTCGGTTCGACTACAGCTTAAGCGGCTCGGCCGATTTTCTTCAAACTTGGTAGATATGGGTTTTAATTTTTTTCCCCCGCCCGTTTTTTTCTTTTTTTTTTTAAGACCAAAAATAATGGTACCTGTCATACGATTTTTTTCGAAATTTTATAAATATTTTTTTTTTCTCAAAAACTGTCCCACAGAATTTCTTAAAAATTTTTTTTTTAATTTCATTCGGTTAAAACTAGGTAATGGTTGAAAAAAAATTTCCAAAAAATTGTTATTTTTGGTAGACCCCCTGGGTCCATTTTTCTTGTTTTTGATTTTCTCGAAAACGGTACAGCCGATTTTGATCATTTTTTTTGTTTATGGTAAAGCTCCTTCTAAGTTTGAATATTATTACAAATTCAAATTATCAATTTTTTATTTTTTGGATTTAAGAAAAAAAAATCAAAATTTTTTTTTAGAAACCCAATATTTCGAAAACCCCTAGATCGATTTTCTTCAAACTTGATAAATAAAAGTTTCTTAATATAATCTACAAGATTTGAGAAAAAAAAATTGTTTTATCTAAAACTAACGGTACCTTCCATACAAATTTTAAAAAATGGTTTTCGAAAATCGTATTTTTCTCGAAAACGTTTCCGAGAATTTTGCTATCTATAATTTAATAAAAAAAAATTTAAATCTAGATAGATATTACTGACTGTACCTACCATAGATCGATTTTTTTCGAATTTTGAATTTCTCATTATCGGCATAATGGATTTTAATGAAATTTTTTATAAAGAAGCTCCCAAAAAGTTTAAAAAACATTGCATTTCAAAACTTAAAAAAAAAAAATATTTTTTTTAAATTTTTAGAAAAAAAGTCATTTTCTTTTTTGGAAAATTCGATATCTCAAGAACGGCTTAATATTTTTGTTTTGCAAATAAAAACTTAAGATTGGCGTACCAAAATTTTTTCTTAAAAATGTTTTAAAAATTTTGTACATAAAAGCTTATTTTTTTAAGGAACTACTACAACGACTTATAATTTTTGTTCTTGCATAAATTTATATTTGCATAGCATTCTGTTTTTATCTCTTACTACTTGAAGAAGAATTTAAAAAAATCATTTTATCCTTCTGAACAGTTTTCTTTAATAACATCCGTTTTTAAAATTCCTAGGCACGAGTACGATAACTTGGCCGCCAAGATTTGATGACGGATTTTTGAAAAGGGGTCAAAAATAAGCACTTTTTACTATGGGAGGGGGGGGGTCTATCTCCCCCCGTTTAGGAGGTAGGGGCACTTTTAAAAAAAATGGTTTAAACTAAAAAAAAAATATTAAAAAACAACGGCAATACCTACAATAAAGTGCTATACTGCGTTTGAAAGCCAGAAGATTGTTCTATAATCCTGCATTTAAATTAAATTACTCATATTAATGGTTTTTGAGAAATTCGCATTTAAAGTCCAAATTTTGATAAAATAACGTGAAAAAAAAAGTTTAGACCAATTGTTTTCAAAATTGTGAAATGAAATTGTAAATTAGCTTACATGTGTTTCATGTATCTATCAGTTCTTAATCGAACACAAAAAACCGCATGGTTCTATGTCTTCTGGTTTTTGAGAAAATCGAAAATAACTAAAACTACTTTTCTACAAAATGTTTGATATTTTTTGCTTCCTTACATAAATAAATTAGTGCTAGCTTCCAACATTACAATATATGTATAAACAGTAAAGTATGTATGGGGGGGCATGCTGCCCCCCTGCAACCCCCCTGCTTGGGCACACTATAGGATTTGGGGTAGGTGCGAGGTTGGGTGCATGCAAAGTTTCTTTTGCATTCACAGAATCTGTATTTAAAAAAAATCAAATTTATTCTATTTATCCAATGTCCACTAAATACATATAAAATACAATAAACGATCTTGAAAACCAAAACAAACTTCTGACCATGTTCACCAATACATGGCACTATTTTTCTATCGAAAATACTGCCTAGAAAGGAAATATAAGGACGACTGGGGTTCGCAAATAATAGAGTTTTTATCAGATGTAAAAAAAGTTTACCCTTGTTATACCGATGGTGATATATGTGAGGGTTTACAGTTAAAAGACATCGATCCTCCCACCCTTCAGAGCGAAAATTTAGAAAGTGTTTACCGCCAAAACATCCTCGGCTTCCCACCATAAAAGAGTAACTCAACGAACTCGACAGTTATAGTACGGACGATGGCTTTATTGACGAGACTTACACACCTTTTTAATACATTTTGACCATTTTTAACTAACTATGACTGACTAACTCCTGACTAACTGACAAAATAACTGACCCAGATGCAATTCTACCTCCTCATGGTGCATTCTGGGTAACGCTAAATGAATTGCGGTACTGAACTAACAAAGATTCATTATGTTTATTAACATTAATCCTTAAAATGGAATCACCTTCACCACCAAAAATCAAAAAAAGTAGTTTTGGTAATTTTCGATTTTCTCAAAAACTAGAAGACATAGAACCATGCGGTTTTTTGAGTTCGATTAAGAACTGATAGATACATAGATCACATATAATCTTGGCGGCCAAGTTATCGTACTCTCCCCAATTCCTACATAGCAGCAAGTTCGTGCGACCCAGTCGTGCATTTTATTTTAATGGTTTTCCAATTCAATTTCCATCCCCACCACGTATACTCAGCTTCAATGGAAATAGTGCATCAAAAACTTTTCCTTTAAATCGCACCCTTCGTTATAACCACACACAAATTAGCCACTCCGCATCGCCCTCAATAAATATTGTGCAACTTACCTTCTTCTTTCATCGATTACGATATTCCTCAAGTGCTCCTCCAGATACAGTATATTGTACTTCCGCCATGATACAATTATAACATTCGATTCGTTTACTACACTCATTATTCTGCAAGCACTGCTTGACTTTGCCTTGCCTTGACTTTGGATTTCAATTATGTGTATCCATTGTCATCGTAAAAGATCCCGCTAAAGAATTATTAATCAATCATATCAGATATCAGAACAAGTGAATTGACGTATAAGGCAAGTGCATATGAAAAAAGTATACATTTTTGTATATATACTAAACGAATGCATAACTGTGTATAGTAATATAGAAAGGTTGGACATAAACATGTCCAATGTTTATGTGTTTGCTGTGACGTCAGGATGATGCCGCGGGAAAGAGAACTGTAGAGGAGATACAATGGGGCGATAAATAGCGTGGTCACTTCAAGGTGCTCCAATAACCCACTTGAGTCTATGGCAAATAATCCACAAGAGAGCTTTAAGAACGATACGTTATAGAAGAAATAATATAATAAAAATAAAATGCACGACTGGGTCGCACGAACTTGCTCTTATAATGGGTGATTTTTTATTTTGCTATTTTCTTTTTGGCAACACTGGTTTTGACAGCTCACGCACGTTTCGTGTTTTGTGTCAGTTTCAAAGATCTTCAGTTTGGTCTATAATTTAACCATGAATCGTCTTACAAACGAGCAACGCTTGCAAATTATTGAATTTTATTAGCGAAATGCGCGCTCTGTTAAGAAAGTTCATCGCGCAATTCTTCCATTTTATGATCAGTTTAATCGACCTACTGAGGCTGCTATTCGGGCAATGCTCCACCTACAGTTTGATTCGCTAAGAAACATTGAGAGAATTTTGCCCTTCATAACTCCGAGTGGAATGTTGACTCTTTCCGCAAGTGCGGACCAGGATAAGCCCCGACCAGCTCGTCCGCCAATTTATTACATCAATTCCACAATTACCCGGCACCAAGATAAGAAATACATTGTGGTTAATATTGAGGCTAGCAATTCATCTAGGCATTGCTGGACCAATTTGGAGAAAGATGTACTAGAATTAATGGCTCTAACATCCACCTGACTGTTTGTGATAATAGCCGTATTCCGGTTCTGATTTTGGATCTTTTTTGAGTAACTTGCATGTTTGCCTAATAGCCAGTAATTGGAAAAATTTAGCAAAGTCGGGTATCCTAAACTATCTTGTACATCCAAAGTCACGGTGCAAATTCCACACTCCATATTTGAGCCATCATTAAAGATAGCTGTGTCGAAGTCTTTCTTCACGACGTCTTCATTCCAGTCCTCTCTTAATGGGAATATAACCTTAAAATCTTTACTGATGCCCATTTTAGGGGTGCAGTAGTCGGTAGGAGTCGAAAATATCGATTAATTTATTCTTAATGCACTGCAGATACTAGATATTTAATGTATGAATCAATGTTAAAGGTACAGAAAAACGCTAAAGGCATCAGTTGGATAAGATCATAGATATCCTGTAGTGTGGTTCCAACGCTAGCAGTTCCTTGTAGCCTATTCGGTTTACCGATGTTATTTGGTTTGGTAAGCGCGGGGCACCATATAATCGAATTATACGTGAGGATAGGTCACACCACTGATGCTATGTATGTCCACAATTAAGGGTATAAAATCTTAAGAAACGTCTTGGTTCGATACAAGCTGTAAAGAGGCCATCAGGATGAGAGAAGTAAGTTTCCACTCTTACAAAGCCAACCCAACTGAGGCAAATCGGAAAAAGTGTATGCAAGCCAGAAACCAATGCAACGAAAGGGTGGTTAAATTTTAAGGGCCGATATTGAATGTGAACCACACCTTAACGTCAAGTTTTTTTCTGCATTTCATTTGACATTTCTCAATTTCAGACTAACTCAATTTGAACCATGGAACGATACATAATCGAGCAACGCGTTAAAGTTATTCAGGCTTATAATGAAAATGGGCGTTCAAATCAAAATGCTTATCGTGCACTCCGTGATTTTTTCGGTCAATTTAATCGTCCCAATGTGCGTATGCGTACAATCGGAAAAATCGTGCAAAAATTTGAGCACACCGGGTCTGTAGGAGATGTGAAAACACCAGTGTATGCTCGTACAGCACGTACTGCAGAAAATATTGACTGCTGACTGTTTGGTGAGCTTTATGGGCTGGCGGCATCATCGGGCCGTATTTTTTCCAAAATGAGGCCGGTCAGCCAGTTACTGTGAATGGTGTTCGCTATCGTGAGATGATAACGAACTTTTTGTGGCCCGAATTGGAAGATATGGATGTGGACGATATGTGGCTTCAACAGAACGGAGCCACTTGCCACACAGCTAACGAAACAATGGCCGTGTTATCTCACGTGGTGGCGATGTCAATTGGCAGCCAAGATCATGTGATTTGACACCGTTAGACATCTTTCTTTGGAGTTGTTTCAAAGAAAAGGTGTACGTCGATAAGCCAGCAATAATTCAAGAGCTAAAGAATCAATCGTCTTTTGGTTTTACGTGAGTACCTGCCGATTGCCGGTCCTACCCCACGGGAGGCCTACCTCCATCGGAGTGAGATTGGGTCCTGACCATTAACCCCGACATTGCAAGCTATCTCGGTCGCAAAGTTATGATATCTTGCAGCATATGCACACCTCTTGCTTAGGAGGCGAGGTCTATCTAACACCTTTTGAATTTAAGAAAAGAATCTTGAAAACCACATGTCTCCGCATTGGGAATAAACCACAACCACCACGATACTCCCACAACGGGGCCTACCTCATAGATAGTCTGTAGAAAGATGGGGTAGGCATGGGCCAAGCAAGCGCAACAGTCCTCAACCTTACTATCATAAAGATAGTTTGAGGAGAGTGGTAGGCACGAGCCAAGTGTCCAATTACGCATCAGCCCTCAATCTTCTGGGCACTATCTCCCTTGGCACCAGAATATAGCTTCCGGTGGAGCTTCGCAACCGAGGTCACTTACAGATGAGTTCCTGCAAAACTCTGGGCCTGTCAACCCTTAGGATACACACACCAAGAAGTTAGTCGAAGTAGTAACCAACAACTTAGTGTGCTTCCTTTGGTCTTAATTCGTCATGCGACGAACAAGGAAAGAGACTCCTAATCTGTTGTTCAGCTTACGGCAAACTAGGAAAGTTACTCCTAGTCTTTTATTTACCTTACGGCAAACTGGGAAAGGCACTCCTAGTCTTTAGCTCACCTTTCGGCAAACTAGGAAAGACACTCCTATCTTTTGCTCATCTTACGGCAAGCTATGAAAGACGTTCGTAGTCTTTATTCACCTTTTTCGGCAAACTGGGTAAGACAATTCAATTTGTCTCTGGTTGGTTTAGTTACTAATGTAACCTATCCACAGGCACCACGAGGAGATCGATAGAAACCCAGAGTGCAGCAGAATTGCATCAGCAGCCATCCGTCACTGCTAACCCATGTCAGTGATATTGCTCCGCGCTATCAACGATTGTGAAGAGCCAACCGGATTTGCCACGTCAGTATTCATCCACACACTCTAGGAGCGCATTGGACTCGCACATCAGCGCTATCAACGATTTGCTCCGAAGAGACTAACCGGATTTGCCACGTCAGTACTCATCCATACATCCCTGCAGCGAAAGAATGAGATAATTCGGCACATTAGCGGCATAGAACCTCAATTATGCCTCAGCGTCATCGAAAATTTGGACCATCGGGTGGAGGTGTGCCGCCGAGGTCGCGGTGGCCATTTGGCCGATATTTTGTTCCATACATAATTGAACTATACCAATTATATCATAATAAAAAGAAATGACAATAATTTGTGTTTTATTCAAAATCAACATCAGCCCTTAAAATTTAACCACCCTTTATAAACAAATCCGCTGGTACTGATAAATGAATTTTGAAATAGGAGTTTGCGCTGCAACCTAAATACCTATTGTGCCCCTTGCTGGTCTACGCCCCATTCTTCGGAATAGGTTTTCTTCCTCGCTATTGTGAAATCTTTCCTAGAAGCTGGAAAACAGCATTCATTCAGAGCGTTCCTATGAAGTCGACCCTTCATCATCAGCTCAAAAAAAATGTCTCGTAGATCGAAAGCTTCTTAAGGCACTACGCCTTTTGCAAAAATCCACAGGTGATCTGATGGCATATATCACCGAAGAGTAGAACAGATATTTTCATTGTTTTGGAGAAACTAAAATTATTGCGCTTGATATTTCTAAGGCATTTGATAGAGTTTGGCATCAAGTTCTCTTATTGAAAATGCATGCGTTTGGTATCAATAAAACTCTTATTCCTTGGGTCAGAAATTACCTTCTTTCTTGAACACCGTGCTGTCGGAACATTTCTTTGTTCTATCACTTCGTTCACAAGCAATGTTCCCTCAACAAAGTGTCCAGTTGCATTTCTCCCCTCAATCAGTTCGCCCGAGATACCCGTTTCACTAGGTATACTCATCTGTTCACCCTCAATAAACCCTTGAGCGCGTGTGAATTGATAAAAAAAAATAACTTTTAAATGAAATACAATTTTATAATTTGTATTTCATTGATCTGTGAATTGAGTGCGTCTGACCGTGACGCCAAGGAACCTTTCTTTTTAGCACATTTTGATAGCAATTTCGTAGACTTCTGTTATTATTTCAGCAATTTAATTTTGTTGCTCGTGGTTTGTTGATGTTCACCTTTTCCTTCAAGTATCCCCATAAAAAGAAATCAGGAGCCGTAAAATCAGGTGATCGCAGGGGCTTGGCAGATGATTAACATCAAAAACGTCAATGCGTTAATGCGTTGGACTGTCATGCTGAAGGTCTTGGGTCTGATTCTTAGCCGCTGCAAAAAAAAATGTTCAATGTTGCCTCTTATGAGTAATTGACATATATCCTCCAAGAGTATCGCTTAAAATTAAAAGTGCTGGTCATTAGCCGTTCGGCAGAATATTGTAACTCCCCTCTATTTCTGATAACACGCGCACAGAAATGGTTCAGAATTGTAAGTCACTAGGTCCTGGTTCTCTTCGAGCTGTTGCACCACCAAATATATTTATTAGTATAAGTAGCGTCAGAACCTCACACCCAAAACCTTCTATCTGTTGAGTAAGATTCCTTAACTACATCATCATCGGCTCGACAACCGGGTTCCGGTACTGGCCTCTTTCAACAAGTCTCTTCACGTATCCCGGTCTCTAGCCGACGCCATCCAGTTGCGCACCCCAAGGCTTCGGGCGTCCTGGTCTACGCCATCTCTCCAGCGCAAGCATGGTCTACCACGCTGTCGTCTACCATAGAATGTACCATAAAGAACTTTCCGAGCAGGTTCCTCTTCGCTCATGCGAGCTAGGTGCCCTGCCCACCGGAGTCTACCGAGCTTAATTTTTGTCACGATATCTGCTTCAAGGTAGATTGCGTACAGTTCATGATTGTACCGTCTCCGGAATCGTCCTTCCTCACATATGGGGCCAACAATTCTCCTTAAGACTTTTCTCTCGAACGCAGCTAAGAGGTCGGAGTGCCTTTTGCTAAGCACCCAAGTCTCGGATCCATATGTGTGTACTGGCAGGACCATGGTCCTGTACAGCAGCAGTTTTGAAGTTATGGTGAGATTTCTGGATTTGAAGAGCTTTGACAGACTATAGTAGGCTCTGTTAGATTTGAGAAGCCGCCCGCGTATTTCTTCTTCTATATTGTTATCGTCTGCTACTATTGACTCAAGGTATTTAAAGGATTGCACCACTTCAAATTCGTGCTCCGCTACCTTGATTGTTTGACCAACTGTTCCTCTCGCATTCGACGCCACCATGTACTTTGTTTTACCTTCACTAATGTGCAGCCCCAGATTTTGTGCCACCTGCTCGATCTGGATGAAAGAATCGTGTACAGCTTGTTCGGTTCTTCCGATGATGTCGATGTCGTCTGCGTAAGCCAGTAACTGGCTGGACCTGCTGACGATGCGATGGTCCCTCTTGTTGCCGTGCCAGAGTCACGGATTGCCTTCTCCAACGCCAGGTTGAAGAGGAGGCAGGCCAGACCGTCCGCTTGTCGGAGTCCATTAAAGATGTTGATTGGTCTGGATAGCAATGCGGCTATTTATACTTGGCTTGTTACGTTGGTCATGGTCAACCTACATATTTGGGATGCCGAATTCTCTCATGGCTTTGTAAAGTTCTACCCTGGCTATGCTATCATAGGCGGCCTTAAAGTCTATAAACAGATGGTATGTTGGGATGTTAAATTCTAGACATTTTTCCATCGCCTGCCTAAGGGCAAAGATCTGATCAGTTGTTGATTTGCCTGGAATGAAACCACACTGATATTGTCCGATGACAGTTTTAGCGTATGGGGTTATCCGGTCTTGTAGGATAGAGGAGAGTATCTTATAGGCGGTACTCAACAACGTGATACCTCTATAATTGCTGCACGTTGTGACATCTCCCTTCTTATGTATGGGGCATATTATGCCTTTTCGCCAGTCTTCTGGCATTTCTTCCTGCTCCCATACGTGCACTATAATATCATGAATTGCTTTACGTAAAGCTGGCCCGCCGTGATGAAATAATTTGGCTGGTATGCCGTCGGCTCCCGGGGATTTGTTCCTTAACTACAGTCTATTTATATTTTTTTTAGAATTTAACCTTAGGGAATTATTGTGCTCACCTTATAACCTAATTGTGTTCATCATATACCAAAAAACTTGCATTGGAAAAAAAATAAAGCCATTTATTGATTGTGAAGAAGTGGAACAGAAACTGAAATATGAATATAAAATTAATATGAAGTCTTGTTCTTAATAAGCAAAAGTATATCTATATAATTTCACCTAGCCATCATCACTGATAGCTGACTAAACCCAAAATCTTTTCCCTATTCAATATTTAAGATTAGGTGGTCGTGTTCCTGTGCCACCCACCAAAGAAAATATGATCGAAACATAAATAAGACCTTTCCCCTACTGAAATAGAAACACCATAATCTTATTTCTTATAAACAGGTAATAGCATTAGGAGGGTTGTCTTTTTTGTTATCTGTTTTTTTTTTTGGTTGAGGACAAGATAATGAAATTACTTTGTAAATAGATTTTGGTAAGGTATCTACTTTATTTACATTTTTATCCGAGACCGAGAAAAACGTGATTCAATATCATTCACGCATTTTTATGCTATCTTTATGTATGTTTATCCTTGTAAAGTTCTAAATTTTCATATTTCGTTATATAATTTTCTGATGAAAGACAATTTTTTCTTCTTTTATCTAATTTCATGTCTCACAAACTTTCATGCGGATGTTTGCTGAATCGTAAATGTGGTACACGCTCTACTTGAAAATCAATTCAATTTTTCGCTATAATGTTGCGATGGATTAAATCGAATCTCGAAATACCTTAATTAATATAAAAACAATTATTGGATTTCAATCTGGATCGTTCAATAAAAACCATGGCCAAAACAAAATGTTCATAAATGGCGCCCAATGTGAAACCAATTTGATTCAATACCATCGACATAATTGACTTCATCTCCACGCAACTGTAAAATCCTGATCTATGCTTTTTTATGCATGAAACTAAATGAACGAATGTTATCAATACAAACTACTCTTGATAATGACTGCAAATGATGTACATGGCCGACGACATATTATTTTCCGTGTTTGGGGTTATTTATTGCATGATTTTTACGCTCGGCGAAATCACTGGATTTCACATCAACTCATGTGTATTTCTGAATAAATAAAATGGAATTCTCACAAATATGCATAAAAACGAATATTTTGCCGACTGCCGTTGTTGCCGCCATTCATTCCATCGTCGATTAATATCCTGTGAATATTTTCGTTCATTCTTCGTGTTGTATTTTGTATTTGTCACGTGAAGCTCTTTTATCGGCCACATTAAGGACATATCAGAAGGCAGCTTGTGACACGGATCAAGTAATAATATCATGTCCTAGGGGAACAAGCATTTCCATTGAATTCGCGCAGTACAATAAGTTCATAGCCAAAGGTGAGTATTAAATTTAAAAATCGAAAGCTGACTTTTATTAATATTCGTCCTTTTTTTGCAAGAGCAACAGGAAAAGATCTTTTTATTAAACAGCAAAAGTATAGTGTGTGCGGGTATATGTGAATGTTCAGAATTTCAAGCGAAAATTTGTATAAGTCCGCGAAGGCTCCCCATATAAATGATAACCAAAACATTCTCTTGGTCATTATTAGTGTTGGTGCTTTCCATTTAATCTTTCACAGGAAGGAATTTAAAAGGCATAATTATTTTTTGTTATCGTTGTGATAATTGGCAGCAAGGAATTTTATTAATTAAAATTGTTTATTCGCATATCCACATTGAAATGTAAGATCATTGTTGATATAAAATTAAATTCCTCGAACCAATACAGAGAATTCTTTTTAGTTTTGTTTTTGTTTGTATATAAGTCGATTTTGAATTAAAATGTTTTGTAGTATTTATCAACTTACATGGGATTTACCATTTTGCCTTGGGCGTAATATGCTGTTCTCACAAAAATATGTAATAAAGCAAATTTACTTCTTTTTAATATTTTTAATATTGTATGAAATATTGCATTTCTATAGAAACTCAGTCAAATGAAATTAATGATAAATTTGCCCTTGCTCCCGTTGGTCTTCGTCAAGGCATATCGTATGGAGAATTCTTACAGATATGGAAAACCCCAAGACATAAAAAGAGTTAAAAACCATCGTTCCAAAGGCAAACTTTCACATACTCGTATCTATCTACAAGTATTTATCTATCTATCTATATAAATAAAAATGTAAATGTATGTTTGTTCCTAATCGCCAATCTCGGATTGTGTTATGATTTAAAGAAATGATTAAATAATATTCTAAGTTTGAAAAGATTTATTGAAATCAAATTAATTTTTATATATGAAAGTACAAAAAAAAGTAAACTAGGTTTTTTGATATACTATAAACAACAACTTAAAATACTATCAGTATTTCAGTATTGCCCAGTAATTATTTAGTGTATTAGACTGCAACCTTTAAAGACTTTGTTACATTACTCCCTCAGACCTTATTTGTCAAACATACCCGCCTGGAACAGGACTGGCCTTTTTCTTATTCTTCCTGTACGTCTGAGTGTAGGCGTTGCTGTCGACTCAGTTCTCTGGGTATTTGTTTTCTCATTTTCAGTTTGACGTCCTGGTATCTGACTGTCAGATGCCATGGGGCTAGACCCAGTACTTCTTACTTGGTGGTCTATTGCAGTGTCGTCGCAGGATGAAGAGCTGTCAGGGGACGATAATGGAACTGTTCGTAAATCGATTTCGAAATCGTCAGTATTAACTTCGTCTCCGGGTTCTGTATGTATGTTGTCGTGTTCGAAGTTGATTTTGGTGACGTTTGATGTCGCCTTTGCATGTTTGAACGATGTAAGTCATTCGTCCGACTACCTTGGTGATGAGTCCAGCGATCCAAGGATTACCTATGGTATAGGACCTTGCGTAGACTTTTTGTCCGATTGCAAATTTGGTAGACAGATGCTGACTAACGCGATTTTCTGGAAACATGGCCGAAAATATGGTGCGAGGTTGGCGGCCATGCAAAAGTTCCGATGGTGACTTTTTTGATGATTGGCTTGGTGTCGCTCAAAATGTTATCAAATATTTGTATAATGCCTTCTCTCGGTCATTCTCCTCTTGCATTATTTTTTTGAAAGACTCTTTGAAAGTCCTGACTGCGCGTTCAGCTAACCCATTTGATGCTGGGTGAAAGGGTGCCGTTCTAACATGTTCAATGGAATTAAGTTTGCAGAACATTTCGAATTTGGCTGATGAGAACTGTGGACCATTGTCGCTGACAATTGTACTTGGCATAGATAGTAGATTCTGACGTTGTGGTTGACAGCTCAAGGACAAATGGAAAACTGGAAAAGGAATCTACAACAATTAGCCACATTCGAGAGAAAAACGGACCTGCAAAATCGATGTGGATTCTCTCCCACGGTCCAGCTGCTTCAGGCCATGATGAATATTGTTGCTTCGGTTGACTTGAATGAAAGCCACAGGTTGAACAAGATTCTGAAGAATTTTTGATCGCTTGGTCGATGTTCGGAAACCATACATATCTGCGTGCAAGTTGCTTCATGCGGGTTTGGCCCCAATGACCCTAGTGAAGCATTTTGAGAACCTTGTCTTCGAGCGATCTTTGTATAACAACACGAGTATGCTCTGTTTGCAGAAGTAAAACTCCACTCTGAAGAGAAAGCGCAAGCTTCCGATTAAAGTACGGAATTAACTTTATCTGTGATTTAGGTAGCTTCTGTGCCCACCCGTTTTCAATGTAATGTATAACGCGACTAAGAATTTCGTCTGTCTTGGTATGTGTTGCGATGAGATCTGCACTGATCGGGAAATCGGCGATAACTGACTCATAAATCTGGTCAACTGTTAACATCTCTTTCTCTTTCTTATCAAATTCAATGTCATCTCCCATTGGCAAGCGTGATAACACGTCAGCATTAGCATGATATTTTGTGTTGCAGTAGTAAATCGAATACGTGTAGGCCTGCAGAATAATAGCCCAACGTTAAAGCCGATGAAGAGTCATAACTGGTAGTTTTTTTGATGGATGGAAAAGAGTAACGAGTGCCTGATGGTCGGTTAGTAGAATGAAGTGTCTGCCTGATGTTCGTTCAAGGTCTTTGATGCAAACGAAATTGGATTTTCTGTGCCGTCTGGATAGCGGTGTGAAAGAGCAGCACCGATTCCCGTTTTTGATGCGTCAGTTGCTAAAACGAGAGGAAGATTTTCGTCAAAGTGAACTAATTGAACAGCTTTGATGATGTCATCCTTCAATGAATTAAAAGCTGTATTTTGTTCTCTGCCCCACACGAATTTCTTGTCTTTTCGTCTTAATTGATTCAACGCTGAGGCCTTTGACGAGTAATTTTGGATAAACTTGTTGTAATAATTTATTTTGCCGATAAAGGATTCTAGTTCCGTTATGTTTCTTGGTTCTGGCATTAACTTTATTGCCTCTATTCTTTTTTCAGATGGTCTGATACCTTTTGCATCAATTTCATGTCCAACATATTCTAAATTTTCTTGCGCAAGGTGACACTTTTCTTGTCTGCATTTGAGGTTATGTGCGGAGAGCCTTTCTAGAAGTGTTTTGACATTATTTCGGTGTTCTTCATTATTTTTACCAGTGACAATGATATCATCGAGGTATACTGCGCAACCAGGTATACCAGCTACTACACCTTCCATAGTTCTCTGAAAGATGCCAGGTGCGCTCGCGATCCCGAATGGCATCCTTTCATATTGAAACAGACCAAAAGGAGTGTTGATAACCATTAGCTTTTTTGAAGGCTCTGTATGTTCTATCTGAAGATAAGCGTCACTCAAATCAATTTTAGTGAATAATTGTCCACCGCTGAGTTTATGGAACAGCTCCTCGATTCTTGGAATTGGATATCGGTCGATTTCAATTTGAGAATTTACAGTGACTTTAAAGTCAGCACAAATTCTTATTTTTCCATTGGGCTTTTTCACTACCGCAATTGGAGCAGCCCACTCACTTGAATTTACTGGCTTGAGAATATTTTGAGATACCAATCGGTTAATTTCGGTACGTACGTCGTCATAAAGTGCGAAGGGTAGATTATATGGCTTGTAAAACTTTGGATGAGCATTTGGTTTTAATACTATGTTGGCTTTATACGTGGAACAGAGCCCAAGCTCCGATGAAAATGTGGACTGAAATTCAATTTTTAGAGCTTCGAGATCTTCCTTAAGAGATTTTTGGTCTACTTTGAAACATCGAGGGGTTAAAGAACTGTATTCGTTGACTTTGTTGATGTTCTTTGGCATCTGTATGCCGAATTCCAATTTTTTAAACCAATCCATGCCGAGGATGTTGGATGCACTTTGACTGTCAACTACTATCAAACTCAAACTTTCTTTATGTGACCCTAAGGCTACGTCAACTGCTATTGTGCCTTTCAATGGTAAGATATTACCGCCATATGTTCTTAAGATTTTCGTTGTAGGTAAACACATTGGATTGTTCAGTTGCTGAAATCCTTCAAGGCCAATAAGTGAACATGACGCGCCTGTATCTATTTGAAATTTACGAATTTTCTCATTGACGCTTACATCTACGAATAGCTTATCTGAAGTTACATGGCTATGATTGACATCGATATGTGACACAATTGAATCAAAAAGATAAACAGTACTTACTGTTTCAAATGGTTTGATCTGATTTATGGTTTCATGCTTTTTGCTCTGCCACTTTGGGACGTCTTGTTTCTGATTGTTTGACTGAGATGATCGATTATATTGAGATGATTCTGGAATTTTTGATGACATGCATACGGCTGCAATGTGTCCGACTCTTTTACATTTCTTACAGATCGATTTGTTTTTATAGTGGAAGCACTCCGATCGCTGATGAGAGATGTCGCATCCAGGGCACGACTTATTACTTTGTCTCGTTGCACTCTTACTACCAGTACAGTTGATATTTAACCGCTTACCTCTTGGTCGTTGACATCTGCTCCACTTTTCTGCTCGCCCTTAAGTTCACTGCAAGTTTTTGTAGTTTCTTCGTAGAGTTGTGCATTTGTGCAATCTGAATAACCTCCTCCAGTGTTGGGTTTTCTTTTTGTAGAGCAGTTCACCGAACCTTATCATGTGGGGTGTATAGAATAATCATATCCCTAATTTTAGAGTCTACGTACGACTCCCCACAACCAGCTTTTCCACAGACGAACATGCATTCTTTGGTCGGTACCCAATCAGAATACGTTTGGTTAGGTTGCATGAACGTCCTATAGAACTTGAATCTAGATGCAAGCATGTGAGGCTTTTTTTTTAAAATGGTTAGTGAGCTTTTCAATTAATTGACCGAATGATACCTTTCTCCATAGATTTTTTGAAGTAAATCCAGTGAGTCACCACCAATCCAGCTAAACAAACAAGCTCGCTTTGTGTCTTCTTCAATGACGTTGTTTGCAATGAAATGCTGTTCCAATTGCAAAAGATATGTGGCCCAAGTTTCTTTAGATTTATCGAAAGCTTTAAAAGAAGAAATGAATGTCTGCTGTTTCACGGGGTTTTGCTCCAACATGCTCTTGAGGAATTCCTGGTTGGAGTCCTGAAGTTTTTTAAGAATAATTTCAAGAGTTGCAGCGTCCATATCCGTTGAGTTCTTTCTTTTCCTCGTCGCCAATGTTATGATTTAAAAAAATGATTAAATAATATTCTAAGTTTGAAAAGATTTATTGAAATAAAATTAATTTTTATATATGAAAGTACAACAAAAAAGTAAACTAGGTTTTTTGATATACTATAAACAACAACTTAAAATACTATCAGTATTTCAGTATTGCCCAGTAATTATTTAGTGTATTAGACTGCAACCTTTAAAGACTTTGTTACATTAGATTGCTTTGAAATTTTGACAAAACATTGCATAAGAGTACGTTAGTGTTTATGCATACTTAAAACAAAAATAAAATGGTGGCCTTAAAAGCAACAGTAGCTTCACTGAGATTTATTTATCAAAAACAAAAACTCCAATTTTTTTTTGTCAAAAAATATAAATAAACAAATAGAGAAAATAAAATTTAAACAAATGTCTCATACAGTTTGAAATGATATCGAATCGAATAGCTGATTTATCGTCGATATAGAATTACGTTGTGATCAAAATTATAATACTGGCGCATTTTTGTCATATGTGCAAATAAATATATGTACCTATGCTAACGCCTGAGTAAGAAGATGTTTACAAAACAAAATTGCAAGCTGTCAATAACAGGATTGGAGAAATTTTTCTTTAAGATGCCCCAGAACCGAATTTCGTTTAACTTGAACACCTGCCAGTTAAGGCTTGATTCCAAGGTGGGCCTACCCACACTAACGGAGTCAGATTAAGCGCTGACCACCACCCTGAGTTAGTACAAGACCACCCAGTAGTAATTCTGCGAACATGTTGGGTCATGTCCACACACCTTGCTGAGGAGCGAGGTCTACCTAGCACCTCTTGAATCCAAGTAAACTTGGAAACCATATTTTTCCGGGATTTAGGACAACCACAGTCACCACGATACTCCAACAAGGGGGCCTACCTCATAGATAGTCTGAATTAAGTAGAGGGGCTGAGCGTCTGCGACACAAGAAACCACCTCATGGGCGCTATCTCCCGTGGTACGAGAATATAGCTTCCGGTGGAGTTTCGCGACCGTGAAGGTCGCTTCAAGATGAGTTCCTCAAAACTCGAGGCCTAGCAACCTCAGATGCACACACCCAACCATCAACCAAGGCAGAAGATAATAACTAGGCATGTAAACTCATACGCACATAAAACCCAACCTGTGCTTCTCCAAACACCTGAAACTCCCGCCGAAATCAGATAGAGACAAGCTCCATCTGAGTCGTTCCAACACAACACATCAGCTCAGTCACTTGAAACAGGCGGGCGCACGCAGACAATACCTGTTGCCAATCCCACCTAAGAGCCAGCCAGAAACAAAGACAAAAGGGCTAAAACTTGTAACGAAGTTACATCTTTTGAAGTAATTACGCCTTTCTACCAACCTAAAAAGACCGAACGCCGGAATTCTACTGCATTTACCACACCGGATGAATTGGCGTCAGCAAATAAATTTCGTTCGCCAACTTTATAATGCACATTTGGTTTTGGCCGCCAAGTCGACAAGTAAGAGGTAGAAATGCAGCAGAAATCCGATTCTTCTTGCCACTGGGTGTTTGTACCAATTTGGTGTACAAGGCATAAAGCATCTCAACTAGGAGCACGCTGCTGGTCACCTATACCAGGAAGTAAATTCGCAACTTTTTGGCTACCTCCGCAAAAGTACCTTTCCCATTCTCCTTTCCTCCGCCGCCGTAGTTAAGACTAGGGACTCTATTCCAACCTTCGCTGTCTTAACCTCCTCCGCTCAGACTAGGGACTCTATCCCAATCTTCGCTGTCTTAACCTCCTCCGCTCAGACTAGGGACTCTATCCCAATCTTCGCTGTCTGAATTTCTTTCCTCCGCCGCCGTAGTTAAGACTAGGGACTCTATCCCAACCTTCGCTGTCTTAACCTCCTCCGCTCAGACTAGGGACTCTATCCCAATCTTCGCTGTCTGAATTCCTTTCCTCCGCCGCCGTAGTTAAGACTAGGGACTCTATCCCAACCTTCGCTGTCTTAACCTCCTCCGCTCAGACTAGGGACTCTATCCCATTCTTCGCTGTCTGAAATCCCTTTCCTCTGCCGCCGTAGTTAAGACTAGGGACTATATCCCAACCTTCGCTGTCTTAACCTCCTCCGCTCAGACTAGGGACTCTATCCCAATCTTCGCTGTCTGAATTCCTTTCCTCTGCCGCCGTAGTTAAGACTAGGGACTCTATCCCAACCTTCGCTGTCTTAACCTCCTCCGCTCAGACTAGGGACTCTATCCCATTCTTCGCTGTCTGAAATCCCTTTCCTCCGCCGCCGTAGTTAAGACTAGGGACTCTATCCCAACCTTCGCTGTCTAAGCCGCCGCCGTAGTTAAGACTAGGGACCCTATCCCACTCTTCGCTGTCTTAACCTCCGCTATTCAGACTAGGGACTCTATCCCAATCTTCGCTGTCTGAAACGTCCGCCGCCGCCATAGGTAAGACTAGGGACTCTATCCCAATCTTCGCTGTCTTAACTTCCGCCGAAAAGCTCAGACTAGGGACTCTATCCCAATCTTCGCTGTCTGAGTCTGTTCTACGATACCGCCGTTAGTGTATATAAAATACCGTGCTATGTTATTGTAGGACCATACCTTTTGTTAAAGTATATGAAATACTCTGTTAATTTTTACTAAGGTCATAAATATTGTATATCTATATGAAATACTGTGTTAACCTACTTATACGTTGAATAAATATAATTTGGAACTGGAGTATTGAACTCTCTATTTGGCCGAGTTTTACTGCTTTCTTCGGTTGACCCTGGACCCCGCTGACCTACCTCAGCTGGAAACAAAAAATCATCACAAACTACCACAAGGACACATAAAGCAACCACCACCTGTTTGAATTGGTAGGAACGCGCACGAGCCGCATGTCAACGTGTGCCCCAAGATAGACCGAGGGTTACATGTTAGGCACCCCCGCTCCAAGCTCTACCGTGGGTTAGGCCCCAATACCACTAAGCCCAACGATTCAGGACAAAGGGTGCAATCGCCGCAGCCAGGTTCGCGTTGGAGTGAGCCCATGACGGACGGTGAGTGAGTCACGATGAGACCTGAAATGGCCCCTGTCCCCTTCAAACATTCATCAGCCATGGTTATAGGATGGACGGTAAAGAGTCAGGAAGAAACCTGAACGGCCCCTGTCCCGCCCAACACTCATCGGCCCCAGCCCAAGGGAAGAACTATTAAAACGTTCCTAATAAGATTGATTTTGGCGACAATTCGATCCCAAAATGACATAGCCTTAGCTCTTGCGAAGCAGTCTTCAAGAATTGCTGTGACAATGTAACCAGGTGGACTAATTGCTTATTCCGCTTTGAAATTGCCATTGAATATGCAATTTATTGAAAATTTCACGTGCAATCATCAAACATGGGAAAAGTATTGCAGCAATGCAAATAGTAAGTAGATATGGGACGAAATCACAATGTCAACAAAAAATCCCTCGAAGCTCTTGATCGATCATTGCAAGATTTGCGTCAAAATTCTAGACGGTTGGGAAATGCAGTAATATTGCTTGAAGTGGATTTCATTCAAACTTTACAAGTAATTCCTCGATCGACTCGAGCAGATGAAATAAACGATTGCCTTAAATGCTATACTTTTTGGCTATATGTAAAGTCTTTGGAATCGGGGAGAAATAACTTAGGCGCCAAAAATTGATAACGGAATTTTGTAGAATACAAGCGTTTTTTACTATGGGAGTGGGGGGTCTATCTCACCCCATTTAGGAGGTAGGGGCGATTAAAAAAATGACTTAAATTGAAACAAAAAAATATTAAAAAACAACGGCAATACTTAAAATAAAGTACTACTCCGGTTTTGAAAGCCAGAAGTCTGTTCTATAATCCTAAAAATTTAAATTAAATTATTTATGTCAATAAATTTAAATTTGGTGGTGCAACAGTTCGGAGTGAACCAGGACCTAGTGACTTATAACTCTCAACCATTCCTGTGTGCGTGTTACCAGGAACGGAGGGAACCTACAATTTTCTGCCGATTCCGAACGGCTAATGAGCAGAGCACTTTCCATGAAAAGAGATACTCTTGGAGAATTTGTCAATTCCTCGCAAGAGGCAGTACACCCCTGAAAAAAACTTTCTTGCAGCGGCTGAGAATCGAACTCGAGACCTTCCGCATGACAGTCAAACGCACTAACCATTATGCCAAGGGGTCAATAGTTTTTGAAAAATTCACATGCAAACTCAAAATTTTGTTAAAAAAAATGAAAAACCAATTTTTTTTTTCAAAATTGTGAAATGAAGTGCTTAATTGGCTTTTTGTGGTCAATGCTACTATTAATTCTGAATCGAACGCAAAAAACCGAATGGTTTTATGCCTTCTAGTTCTTGAGAAAATTGATAATTACTAAAACTACTTTTTATGAAGTTTTTGATTTTTGATATTTACCAACGGTGATTTCATTTTGAGGATTAATGTTAATGTGGTTCACTTGTAAGTAAGGTACAGCAAATCATTTAGCTTTACCAAGAATGCACCACGAGGAGGTAGAATTGCATGGCATTACGCGTCTCAGTCAGTCAGTTTGTGAGTAAGTCAGGTGTTAATTAAAAATTGTCAAGTCAATTTTTCAATGTTCAATGTATTAAAACCGTGTTTACAGGCATTTTGATCACAAAAGAGATAATTATAGCTCCCTCCCGAATCTCTAGCCAATATTGAGGCCCATGGAAAAATGTGCCCATAGATGGGTTTATTGTATTCTTACAATTTTTGTCACCTTTTTTTTGAGAGCTTTTTTCGGAGCGTTGCCACATTCAACCGAACTTGAAATTTTTCTATTTTTCTACCTTTATCGGTAAGTTGCAACACAGTGGGGGAGTTGACGTTTTAGTTGGAATTAAATTTCTTCTAAGAACGCGATGCTTTTGAAATATTGTTTTTGAAATATTGAAAATTTATTTAATTTAGGATGACATTTAGGTTGAATAACGAATGACCTTGGTAAACATTAATCTGTACCACATTAGCATTAAAAATGTTAGACACAAACAATAAACATACATATTAATTAAGGAATTATATAAATTTGCTGCATTCGTACAGTTGTACCTAGGTAATGTGAATTTTTAATAATGTATTAAATTTTCATGTCTGAACATTTTAAATGTGCAGCTTTGGGCTACGTACATAATATTTAGTTGACATTGGATATAGGCCATAGGGTAAATTCAAAGTTTCTTTAAATCCAGATTCTGTTAATGCAAAAGAAACCTTACATACACCCAACCTCGCACCTACCCCAAATCTTATAGTGTGCCCAAGCAGGGGGTTTGCAGGGGAGCCCCCCCATACATATCTCACTGTTTATACGCCGTAATGTGTAAGCAAGCAAAAAACACAGATATCCCATAAAAAGTAGTTTTATGTAGTTATTTTCAATTTTCTCAAAAACTAGACGACATAAAATCATCTAGTTTTCAGTTTTTGAATAATAATAAATTAGAGCAACGAATTTTAGGAAAAATAATAATATATAACTTTGTAGTTTTGAAAAATTAAACTTTAAACTTTTTTTTTATGTTTTTTTTTTTTCAAAATTTGAGTTTAAAACTCGTTTAAAACTGTGCATAGATTTTACTTGATTTAAAAACTTTCCAATAGAACAGAGTATTGGCTTTAAAAAAAGTTATAATACTTAATTGTAAGTATTACCGTTATTTTTTAATATTTTTGTTTCCATTTTAGTACCTTTTTTATAAAAATTGCCCCTCCCGCCTAAACAGGGGAAAATAGACCCCCCTTCCCCTAGTAAAAAATGCTTGTATTGAACTGTTCTACTAAGTTATCGTACTCTTGCCGAGAGATCAGCTAAGATGTTCACAAATCAATTACTGAAAATTGAAAACGGAAATGTTCTACAGACGGATTGCACATGGGCTATTATACGAGTATGTAGCGTGTTCAAGAGTCGGTAACCCAAACAATCTTTATATTTGTATACTTCTTCAGTTTTAAACTTTCAACATCTAAATAATATTAATTTTGAAATAAGTGAACATACTGTTGCACAAAACATATTACATCTAGAAGAGTGTTTTAGTCCTGGTCCTGATGGTGCGCCATCCTCTATTTTGAAAAAATGTGTCTCTTATTTGTCGTATACTTTTTTCTTTTTAACACGTCCTTAAAAAGTTCGCTTTTTCCAATTATCTGGAAAAGCTCATTTATCATTCCAATACACAAAAAAGGTGCTAAAAATGAAATTTTGAACTACAGACCTATTGCTAAGCTATCTGTGATACCTAAACTGTTTGAGTCTATCGTATGTAGTGTCCTTACATTTCATTGTAGTTCAATTATTTGTGATAACCAGCATGGTTTTGTCAAAAAACGGTCCACTGTTACTAATTTGTTTAATTTTACGTCCTTTTGTTTAGATGTTTTTGAGAAACGTGAACAAGTAGATTGCGTATTTACTGATTTTAGTAAAGCGTTTGACAAGTTGTGTCATAAAACACTTACTTTTAAACTGTCTCGTCAAGGTTTTAACGATAATTTCTTAAATTGGATTTCATCATACTTAAAAAATAAACAATATAGTGTAATATTTCGTAATGAATGTTCGAGTCCGTTTATTGTGAACTCTGGTGTACCCCAGGGCAGCCATCTAGGCCCAATTTTATTTATTTTATTTATAAATGACTTGATTTCGATTATAAATAATTCGTCTGTCCTTATATATGCTGATGACATTAAACTTTTCAAAAGAATTAACTCTACATCTGACTGCCTACTTTTACAAGAAGACTTAATATTATTTAGGGAATGGTGCAATAAAAATCGTCTTGTCTTGAATGTTGACAAATGTAAAACCATGAGTTTTACACGCAAGAAAGTTCCAATTATTTTTGATTACATGTTTGATTCTTGTCCTTTAAGTAGAGTATCTGTTTTTACTGACTTGGGAGTAGTTTTAGACACGAAACTTACATTTACTGAGCATATTAGTTTTATTGTTCAAAAAGCAAATAGAGTCCTTGGTTTCATCAAGAGATTTGGGCGCGATTTCCGTGATCCTTATGTTCTCAAACTACTTTTGTTTCATTTGTGAGACCAATTCTTGAATATGCCTGTGTAGTGTGGGCACCTTATTATTCTATATTCATATAATGAGAATTGAAGCGATTCAGAAGAGATTCTTGCGCTTTTGTCTCCGTTTTCTTCCTTGGCTTCCTGGAAACGTTCTGCCCCCTTATTCACAAAGGCTTACTTTTATTAACCTTCCTTCGTTGACAAACCATAGAAAATATTTACAATTTTGTTTTATTACGGCAATAATAAATGGAGCAATAACATCACCATCGGTTCTTGTTCGTTTTAACTTTAGTTTTAGTCGATCGAGTATACGACTCCAAAAACCACTAAATCAAATTTTTAGTAGATCGAACTATGGTGCCATAGCCCTATCAATCAATTAATTGAAATATTTAATAAATTTTATTTTGTAATAAGTTCACCTTATGACAACTTTAAAAATCTCAAATTTAAGACATTGTTTTATAGTAGTTTGGATTAAATTTTAATGTTAAGTAGTTTTTAAGCATTCATTTATAAGAACTGTTCACGTTAGCATTTAACGAATTGTAATAAATAAATAAATAACTAACCACATTATGCAAATAAAAATATTGAAAAATAAGTCCTTTTTCTTATGTCTCTTTTCCATTTGCCCAAAGCAACGAGTTGACCAGTATACAGCAAAAAGCTGCAAATTAAAGCTTACATCTACATAATTATTCATTATAGATACGTTGAGTTGTTGTTATACATCAGCTGTTTTTTTCAGGAGATTACAAGAATATAAACCTATTCGTATAGCTTTAGATTATATCAAACGCGATCGATATTATTGAAATTTATTATTATTAATTACCATACAATTAAAAGATTGATAGGTAGATAGATAGAAGCCCAAATTGTAATTTTTAAATTTTTATTATTTTAGTTTCATATTTTAACTGTTTTCTTTTAACAAATATTTTAAAAAACAGAAAATATTAATAATGGATGCATATGAACAGACTTTTATAGAATGTTAATTAATTCGTTATTTGATTTAAGATTTTCTAAGGAAAAACGTCCGAGTGGAAAAAAAAAACATGAAAAAAAATGAAATTACCAAAAATAAGAACAAACTTAAAACCAATTATCAGCGACAAAGAAAAGATAGATATTTTTGAAATTCAAAATATATTTGAAGATGTCGAGGAACTAGCACAAAAGCTTAATAAAATTGCTATTTCCAGAGTTAAAAATAAAACTACAGATGACTCTTTAAAATAAAAATAAAAATTAGTAAATAAAAAATGATACGAGTTCTTTAAAAATAATTTTAAAATTGAAAATTGTATTGCTAGAAGAATCTCTCGCATTTTTGTATTACATAATTTAAACATCACCCAGCGAAGCGGGCTGGTAATACCTAGCTAGTTAAAACTCTTATTTTCCCTAGATAATACGACTCTCTCAAATGCAAATAGATCTACATCTACTATAATCTTGTTAAATTTGTATCTTGTATATTCCTAGTTCTCAGTTTTATAGGACGAAAATAATAAGTATGCAAATTCGATTTTAGTAAGACTTTTGACAAAATTTCCCATCGACTTACTCATATCATTTTCAAAACGGTCAAAGCTTGGCTTTGAACCTACAACATATATATTAGGGTTTTCAATAATTAAAAGGTTCATGTATGCCATAACGCATGTGACATTTTTTAAATTTCCAATGGGTCCAATTTTGAATGACTATTCCGCATAGATATTTGAGCGATGTTCTGTGTTATGTTCACTTTAAGGCCATCGGTCGATTGTGGTTTATTCGCATAGACCTGCGACTTCAGGAAACCCCACAAGAAAAAGTCTAGCCAAATCAATCGCATAACCTTGTTGGCCAATTGCTAAAATCGTTCATGCAGGTTATCAATCGTGGAGTCCGCTATATGGCATGCAGCGGCGGCGGGGCGTAATGCGGGAACCTCATGTTGGCTAGGTCTATATGGTTTAATTTGGGCCACGAGAAAGAGGTTAACATCGTTTTATAGCGTTGAAAGTGACCGCTTCACCAATGTCGTGCTTGAAAAAAGTACGGACCAATGACACAGCCGGACCAAAACCAAAACGGTAACTTTTTGAGGAGGCATTGTCATCTGGTGAACAAATCTGTAGGTTGATGTCGTTCCATATACTGCAAATTTAGTTTTTCAACACAGCCATTTATCCAAAAATGCTCCTCGTCGCTGACTTTTCGTCCAAAATTTTGATCCTCTCCCAAATCTTTCGAAGCACAGCCAGTATTCGAGTGCCTCGGGTTCTCGGCCGATCCGCGTTCCTTAGACGTACGAATGTAAGCTGATTGATTATCGAACCGGTCGTCTCAAATTTGGCCACCAACCGTTGAAGAGTCCACTGTGAAGTCCCACCAATTTTTCGAAATATGGGCGCAACCTTTGCACTAACGAACACTGATTTTGATGGTAAAGTTTTATCATTTAGACGTGATTTGACAGATGTCATAGAAACGACATGGCCGCCACAAGCCGCCAAAATCTAACTACGCCAATAAGAAAACCCTTTATATTCTTGAAATTTATTTCCTTTTACTTGGATATGCTTACATATATTTAAATTATACTTGTATGACTTATATTAACATACAAATTCTTTGAGAAAAAAATATCAAATTTATTTTTGCATTAGGGTAACACCTAGGGTATATCACAACATCTAATTTTCGTAACCTGTCCAAGGCAGTTATGTTATTGTTAGTAACCCCAAACTCTTGGATGTTTCCAGTTGCTCGCAGTCGCAACGTGAATAATTGATCTTTCGCCATCGGAACAAAGAGTCTACGTTTTCCTTGATTTGTTCCGATTCTGTCCAGAGTCAATCAGAGGTTGCGAGATATGTAAGTCAAACCAATACAGTTGGTGTGATGGGTTCGAAATGGTAATGTTGTCAGCATGGTATAATCTTCCATGCCCATTTCGTTCATCATTTCTGGTTGGGTGACGAGATTTGATTCTTTTCCGAAGTGACCAGAGCCTTTTTTCTTGCTTGACGCACCATAAGGGGTATCCATACCTCCCCGTGCGCCGGACTCTCCAAGGGATTTCAACATTATAACGGCGTACCGTGTCTCGACGATCACCCCCTCGGGACTACTTTCGTATTACTTTAAGGGGGGTCCTGTTGTAGAACCCATTGTGGGTTCACGCTATCTCGCGGAACTTTTCTTCCTCTCTTTTCTTCCTTCTGAGAAGGTGGCTGGCGTAAATACAGATCTTCTTCCAGTTCTGTTCACTGGTCAGCATCTTTTCGACAATGTTGTCTGGAGTGACGAAGTCGATATTTCCCTCCAGTTCTTCTCTTTCGGATTCCCATCTGCTGCAGGCAAAGAAGGTATGTGAGTAACTGATGAGTGGCGTAATAGTTAACCTCACCGTGTTTCCGGTCCGTCCACTCAATCACGTTCTTGATCAGCCTCGCCGTTCATCGTACTTCGAGCTCCATCACTTTTGCCACTTCGGTTTCGTCAGCTGTTTAGCCTCCTCGGACGCCGCTTCCACTCCCCTTTCCGCCTTTTTGTCGTAGACGTTCTTCCTTTCCATCTCTAAGAGATCGATAGGGGTCACTCCAGCGACTACAAGGACCGCTGGTTCTGACACCGTTCGGTAAGAGCTGGCCACACGTAAGGCTCCGCGTCTTTGCACTGCCGCCAGTGACCAGAACATAGCAAAGTCTTATCTTAAAATGTTGTTTAGGCGGTGTAATGTTGCTTAGCATGGGAAGCCATATTTTTTGTAGTGCCGAATGGAAGTGTTCAGTTGTACGTCCTCCTTCTGTACATGGGCGCTATTCAGCAACACTGGAGCGCAGTTTCAAAATTCGTGCATGAATATCTTCCTCATCGGATTATAAAGTATTTATTAGGTACAAATCAATACAAGTATCAAGCTGAATATTCATAAAATATATAAATGGTGGTCTACGCCAAGGCTCAGTTTTGTATCCGACACTTTTTCTCATTTAAATTGTGTAAACTGGAAAACCACAGACTGTAGGAATGACCATACCACATATTCGACATAACGTTGCCAAAAATACTGATAAATGTTTAGTTTATTTTGTTGTTGCAAGAAATTTGTTTCCCCTCATGAAATGGATTTAATAGTGCACATTGACTACAATTCCCTCATGTTTCTTTAACAAATTTGAGTCCTCTGGATCAAATTCAAAGAAGAAAGATGGAGCCATTAAACCGTAACATTTACATCTCGAAAGTATCGTCGTTAGTTTTCTTCCCTCGTCGTATTTCATCGCTATTTTGAAAAACACTATTTCAGTGAAATAGGTTATTGTATTCATCCCTTAAACAATTCCACCAAAAAACTTTTGGATTCTAGGAATACATACATATTAGTTTTCACATAAGCCCAACTTTTGAAGTAATGTCAAGTTCTGAGATACTTACTTAAGTTGCACCAAATTAATGCGTGGAATGCTTTTTTCAGTTCTATGTTTTACATTGTAATTAATAGAAATTTCAAAGCAACTTGCATCAGTATCACATACATATGTAATAGATACTATCGTTTTTCCCTTAAACTTTATATTGTGTGAAGAGTAGTAAAAGGTTATTACCTCTTGGGTGGGTGCAAAATTAAAAAAAAATTCTTGTCAACTTTATTCAAACAAAAGAAATATATAGACACGTTTTTCATCATAATTTATTAATTTTGTTGAATTTGACTGTATTTTCAAACTAATTGAAAGCCTGCAAAAAAAAAAAATAATAAAATATGGTATCTTAATGGCATGTAGTATATGGCAACCCTGATTAAATGCAAAAATACACATTTTTTAGTTGAATCGTATATAGCATCGGTTCTCAACCTATGGTCCGCGGACCCCTAGGGGTCCGCGTAGAATCTCAGGGGGTCCGCGACAGCTTTTCTATAAAGCATCGGCTCATTCTCTTATTTTTTGTTTGTAAGCTGTAATAACGAAGAATTTTGTATGTGCATTTGAATTTGAAACCGAAGTTTGCAGTAGGCGACGCAACGTTTTAATTGTTATGTGTATTTTCTTCTTTTAGCTGAAAACTCAGAATCAAATTTGTTGTGTCTCGTTCGCGTTTAGTGTTTGTTCTTAAAAATATTAGTTTTTGCATTACTTTTTTAACAAATGGATCGCTGGCTAAAAAGGAAAATTAGTGAGTACTTTCACTCCGATCCAGGAACATCAACTTCGAAAATCAGTGATGACATAAAAAATAAAAAACAACGAAAGTATTCCTCTGAATATATTTCGTTTGGATTCGGGTGTTTAGAATTAAATGGCGAAGATAAGCCACAGTGTGTTTTGTGCTGCGACGTTTTGAGCAACGAATCTATGAAGCCTGCCAAACTAAAGCGACATTTTGAAACAAAGCACAAGAAATATAGAGATAAGCCTCGTGAATTTTTCAACATAAAACTAAAGGAGTTGCAGAGGAATCAGAAATCCCTACGGAAAGTTGCTACTGGAAGTATCAATGAAAATGCTGTACTTGCATCCTACAAAGTCTTCCTGTTGATAGGTAAGTTTGAGAAATCTAATGTCGAGCTCCTTTCAAGCACTTGTTGTCGACCTCAGTGGCTACTAAATTCGATTTTTTTTTGTCTATTTATTGAATTAAAAAGTAGCTACATATCTTTTTTTGTGAATGTATGCATTTGCGTATGTACTGACCAAATCATTTATTTAAAACACAAATAGAAGTATCCAAACTGTTAAACTTGAAATGTGTATAAAAATTTGTTTGAAAGTTTGTGGAAATTGTTCCTAAAGAGAGATTCAAAAAGCATCAACTTAATGAATTCGAATGAAAAAAATCGACGCAGTTAACTACAGTCAAACTTCTGGTTGTTTGGAAATTAACATAAAATTTAGCTTTTGTATTATATCCATGTTGATTTTTTGTTGATAGGCAAAGCTGGAAAGGCCCATACTGTCGGTGAGGATATGATTTTACCGGCCGCAAAAGTATTGGTGGCAACTATGCTGGGTGAGAAAGAGTCACGAAATTAAGACTTAGTTTCTCTTTCGAATGATACCGTCAAGAGAAGAATTGTTGATATGTCCTGCGATCTCAAGGCACAGCTTATAGAAAAAATAAAGGTGAGTTTCTATTTTGCTCTTCAATTGGATGAAAGCACTGACATACATATCAAACAATGCCAATCTGATGACGTATGTGCGGTACGAATTTCAAGACTCTATTCGTGACGATTTCTTGTTCTGTCTGCCTCTTCCTGACCATACGACCGGAGAAGCCATTTTTAATCTTTTAAATGAATTTATAACATCAAATGGAATAAATTGGAAAAAATGTGTTGGAATTTGCACTGATGGTGCAAGAGCAATGTCCGGATGTAAAAGTGGTCTACGCGCTTTTGTTAAAAATGTTTCGCCTGAAGCTACATGGCAGCACTGTTGCATACATCGAGAGGCATTGGTGGCAAAACGAATTCCAGCAGAATTAAAAGCTGTTCTCGATGAAGTTGTGAAGATTATCAATTTTATAAAATCAAGGCCACTAAACCACCGCATCTTTAATAAGATATTTAATGATATGGGCAGCATCCACAGTCAGGTTTTACTCCATACTGAGGTTCGTTGGCTATCCCGAGGAAAAATTCTTAAACGGTTTTTCGAGCTTCGTGAAGAAATAAGAATGTTTTTCCTCAAAGAAATTAATTTGTCATTTGAATTGCGCGACCGTTTTAATGATTTTGCATGGTGTGCACAAGTTGCCTATCTTTGTGACGTTTTTGGCTATTTAAATGAGTTAAACATGGATTTACAAAACTCACAAAAGACAGTAACTGTATTCCAATTTGAAGACAAAATAGAATCAACATTTAAAAAATTGAAATGTGGCAAAAAAGATTTGAGAAAAAGGATTATTCATCATTTTCAACACTACATGAATTTTTAACAACTGCCAACGATATTTTACCAGACTCAATTTTTCAAAGTTTTCTCAAACATTTCACGGACCTAAAAAAAAGTTTTCGAGAATACTTTCCAATTCCTGATAATAGCAAATTATGGATTAAAAATCCATTTTCAGTTGACTTTAGCGAAATAAGCAGTTTATCAGCTTTAGAAGAAAACCAGCTTATTGATATTTCTTGTGATTCAGCTCTACAACTTGTATTTAAAAACATCAGTCTTTTTGAATTCTGGTTAAGTGCTAGAAAGCAATATCCTGTAATATCCGAAAGAGCTATTAAAGTATTAATTCCCTTTTCTACGTTATATTTATGTGAAAAAGCTTTTTTAACTCTTGTTTATACGAAGAATAAATATAGAAATAAATTAGACGTAGAACCTGATTCACGAATTCAGCTATGTTCGTTTGATCCAAATATAAATAACTTGGTAGCTCAAAAACAACACCAGCCATCACATTGATTATTTTACTAACTGCTAACATAATGTACATAATATGTACTTTCAATAAGATTTTAATAAAAGATATTTTTATAAAAGCAACATGTTTTCAACTTTGTGGGTGTAACGGTATTAATTTAAAGTTTATACACAACAATATATCAAATTTTATTTTTGGGGTCCGCCGACTGATAAATTCGTTGTTAGGGGTCCGCAAATTCTCAAAGGTTAAGAACCGTTGGTATATAGAATTCAACAGGGTTGCTTGAAAATTCTCTCTATCTAAATCCAAATGCGTTGCTTCATCTAGACAGGATGCATGTTCATGGTAATGATAACCGTGCTTTAATGAAAAAGGATTCTTTTTTGACAATTTTTTCTTACAAGTACATAATTGTTGGTTTAGAACCCTTCTATCTAAAAAAATATAGATTTCCAATTTTTATCAAGGCTCAGTACTTAGCAACCCAGATTCATGAAAAAATATGCCAAAAGTACTCTTTTTTTAACTGAAATGTATGGTATGTACGTAGTATTAAATACTAACACCCATATTAATAAAGATGGTTTAGTAAAGGTTCATCGTTTAGTCCTGGACTAAGTGCGAAATTTCATTAATAAAACAAATTTTCTGTTAAGTGACGTTTACTAACTATGATTAAGTTAAACCACCGAAGTGGTTTAGCGAAGGAATAAGAAATAGAAATTTCAAATTCGTTTTTTTTTATCAGAAAATTAAACAAAAGTGAGAAGTTTCTAAATTAATTTTGAAAAGAAATAGTAATAATAAAAATGGCACAAAGTCTTAACGATTTCTTGAACTGTTTGGATTTGCTGGATAATCCTAATTTTTCTAAAAGAAGACCAAAAATCTATAAACCCCGATATTATCCAATAAAAGAACTAAGCAAAGAGGAATTCATAGGTTTTCCATGTTCCATGTTCATAATTGATTTTTCAATATAATTTACAAAAGAAAGAGCAACAAACATACACAATTAGACACAAGCAATTGGCAATCAATTTAGGCAGCCACAGAATATATGTAAATATGAGATAGCTTACTTGTAGTAGATTTTTTCAAAGGATTTTTGATAAACTTCACTTAACTATTCCGCGAACATTTCAATTTTATTAACGTAAATTTAAGCCAGGACTTAACTCCTATTCCATGGTTTAGTTAAACCGTGGAATATAGGTGGAATAAGCGTTTTTTATTAATATGGCTGTAAAGGATTAAGACTAAATCATGATCATAATTCTTGCCTAAGGGTCCTATCATGTACCTGGCAAGCATGAATTTAAGGAAAAAATATATCAAAAATATACTCTCTTTTGGCCCCAAATTTATGAAATTTTATAGGGCTCAAGCTTAAATCATACCCTGTATATAAAATCTATAGTATGTACTCTCATGAATAGCAACGAACGAAGCGCTGCCGCCAGACAGCCGGCTATCACACTTTTTCTCGTAGAGTTGTGTAGAGTTGAAATAGTTGAGGAATCATAAATGGGTGATTCTACAAACAATGGAATAAAATGTTACAAATTTCGGCACGACATTTTTGGAAGCCAAAAGTCGCAAGAGTTGTTCTAGTTGATCATTAGAACGTCTCTTTGCGTTGTTGAAAGCGGCCAGTCAAAGAAATAAAAAATGACGATTTTAAGGACATTTTTTGAAAAAGGATGTTCAGGGGATTGAGTTTTTTTTTAAGAAGACTAAATAAATCTTTAGTTTTTGATGTGTAAACATCTTTGCCGGCGGCGGTAGAGTGAATCGAAAACGTAAGTAAAACTTATACGTTCCGTGTAACCCGTTACGGTTACACGTTCTGTGTAGCAACCTACCTTACCGACGATTGCATTAAACACCATGTTTACATTGGAAATATTGCGTACTTACGACATCGTGTTTACATTGGAAACTTTGAGTACTGAAATCTCGATTTTATTACTTTCCATTGCTGGCTAGAACTTAATTCAATCCCTCAACATTTCTTCACCTCTCAATGTCACCAAAAAGACGAAAGACCAATCAACTGGTGTAAAATTTCATAGCGGGTTCATTTAATGTCTTAAAAAAATCCACTTCACGTTAGTGATGGACGATAACATTTTATTTTATGCTTTGAAACTTTTAAGGTTTTCGCGGTTTTTGGACATAATAAATAAGTATTTTTCGGATTATCCGCCTTATTTTAAATTTAATATGAGTGCAATTTAGGACTCACCCCGAACGTTTCGAATCAAATTGCATTGAGCGTGGTCATCGGGTTTCCCGAAATCCGAAAAATACTTATTTATTATTATTTTATGCTTGCCAAAAACGCATTTTCAGAGTTGACCAAAAAATGTTGTTCAGTGCAATCAGTTGACATCTGCAACGAAATATTATCGATACGTCAAAATTTAATTTGTCCCTTATCTGTTATACCATATAATTATTTTAATTATCGAATTAAATATTCTTTCTTATATCAAAATATACTTTTAGCATTCACTATATCAAAATATAGATCGTTCTCCATCTGTCAAGCCATGACTACGACTTCAATGGATTAAAAAATTATATTTTTGCCACTTATAATAAATTTAATTATGTACAAGGTGGGAATGATGTCAATCGGTTTATAAATCTCTGACAGAGGGAGTAAGAGTAAGTAAGTAAAGTACAGAAACCTAAAAAAAAGTTAAAGGATTGGTTTGATTTTGTTAAGGTGAACGCTGAACGCTCCATCTAGTGGCTTATCACAAAAAAAGTTTTGACATTTTCGCTGCATGACAAGTATATTTGTTGGCGGCGTTAAGCGAGATATACATTGTTCAAATGCATGACAAGCAAGAGCAAGTCTATTATTTCAGTGGCGAGAGGACGTTGCCCTTTGTGAGTTTTTTTTTCTGCAAAATTGTTTTTTTACGAATTTTTTTGAGATTTTTGTAATTTTATTCGAGTAATTTGTTTTATTTTGTCTGTCCATTTTATCATAAAATTTTCGTTTGCTGTTTTATTATTTTAATCAGTGCTTATGCTGTGCTGTGTTCTCATCTCTTCAACGTACTGTACGCAAATTAACCAATAAATACATGATCAATCATCAATCTTCCATATACAATATTTCTATGCACTACGCTAGATTGAAAACATCTATATCTTTGTCACTAATGCGCTTACACGTGCTTGTCATACATTTGAACAATGTATATCTAATCTAGCTTTAAACGCAATTGCTGAGGTTGAGAAAAATGCGGAGTTATCGTTCATTCTTCTTTGTGGTTTTCTTTTTTTATATTTGGCGTTCGCTCAGTGAAATTCACTTAACTGAGTAGAGTAAGGAGTGCGAAGAGATGACTCCTTTTCACATGAACAAAGTTAACTTATATTAAAAATCGCTGTGTTTAAAAGCACATATGCACTCGAAAGGAAGCCAAAAGAGAAACAGAGATTAAAATCGGATTCGTGTAAAAACAGTCTATTTTCTATCAGATAACATCTCTGTTTGAGTATAAGTGTAAAAATATAACGCTGTCTCAAGCAACATCCCTGTTTAAACAACAGCCAAGCAAATTTTAGGTTACGTAGCGGAGTGCACACTCACCCCTAACACACGCCACGAACTATTTCATCGAAGTATATCGTCGATAAGGTTTTTGGATTTAAGTATAAGTGAAACGGATAAATTGTGGGAAAAATAGTGGCTTTCATTTGAATATATATCTAAAGTCAGAAACTAGTACTATTGCATTGTATGTTTATTGGGTACGTTCGATAACAAAAATTCGGCACTCGGACGAACGTTGATGGTTACACATCTTAACCGTGAGTCCTGGCACTCACACTTTTTTTTTGTATTTTCTCTTTGTTACACACTGAAATATAGAAATTAAATTTAATTAGTTTTCATAAACATACAAATTCATGGTTTATACATATAACTTAGCATTTTATTAAAAGAATATAATATACTATAATTATTTTTTTTTTCTATTTAGAATCAATTTAAAATAAATTATATTCTTCTTAAAAATATTCGCAAAGAAGTTCGAAGTTTAACATAACTTCTCAACATAATTTCTCAGGTCTCTGAATAGAATATCATTTGTTCATTTATTAGCAAGGGGACTGAGGCTAAGGGACTGAGTTTTTTCATGGTTTTTGCGTAAAAAAATATTTAGGTTTTACTTGAAAAAAAAAAAAAAAAAAAAAAAAAAAATCAAAAATCAACTGTGTGCCGCTCACCCTGAACACCTCCCTTATATACTCAAATTCGTTGTTCACGAAACTAAATTGAGAAGGTTCTCGTCTTAGAATGTTCTAGTTGCTTGGAATAGGGGGAAATACATATCACATTGGAAAAGAACTTTTTGTTCCTTCTATAAAGTAGTTATGCTATTTTCCAACAGATGGCGCTGTATAAAGCTCTGTGTAGGTGTTGTGCGTAACACTATATTAGACTGCTAACAAATATGTATGCCTACTTACATACAAATTTGTTTTGTAAAAACAGAATCGAGTTGTACCACGAAACCGAAAAATAGTTATTGAGGTTACCCCCCATGGAACCGTTTTTTTTTGTTTTTGATTTTCTCAAAAACGGTACCACCGATTTTGATCACTTTTGTTTTTCTAAAGCTCCCAAAAACTTAAACAGAATTGTGTATTCAAATTTTGAAAAAAAAAAATTGGATTTAAAAAAAAATAAAGTTTTTTTTTTTCAAAACTCAATACATATTTCGAAAACCTTATACTTGATTTTTTTGAAACTTGATAGATCAAAGTTTCTCAATATAATCTACAAGATGTATGAAAAAAAATTATTTTACCTAAAAATAAAGATAAACACCATAAAAATGTTAAAAAATCTAAAAAAATGGTTTTCAAAAATCGTATTTTTCCCGAAAACGGCTCCTGGAAATTTGATAAAATAGTTTTTCTTTTAATTAATTTTTATGATCTGTAATTTAATAAAAAAAATTTGAAATTAAGATATTACAGCTTGTAGCTACCATAGAAGCATTTTTTCGAATTTTAAATTTCTCATTATCCACATAACGGATCTTGATGAAATTTTTTATAGAGAAGCTTCTAAGAAGTCTTAAACATATTGAATTTCAAAACATTAAAATTAATATTTTTTGAATTTAAAAAAAAAATCTATTTTTTCTTTTTTTGAAAATTTCATATCTCAGAAACGGCTCAATATTTTTTTGTAAATTTAATTTTTATTCGAAACTTTAAATTGGCGTACCAAAATTTTTCCTAAAAAATCTTTTAAAAAGTTTGTATATAAAAGCTTTTTCTTAAGAAACCAGTACAACGACTTATAATTTTTGTTCTTGCATAAATTCATGTTTGCATAGTATTCTGTTTTTGTCTCTTACTACTAAAAGAATTAAAAAAATTAATTTTATCCTTATGAACAGTTTCCTCTAATAACATTCGTATTTAAAATTCCTAGTCTATTACATAGGTGCAAGTTCGTGCGACCCAGTCGTGCATTTTATTTTCTTAAACTGTAGACATCCAATTCCCCATAATTCTGTGTTTTTGTTTTGATTAATTTCCTCTTCTTCTTTTATTGTTGAGAAAAAGTGATCAAAAACTGGGTGTTCCCGCTAAGGAAAGAGAACTTGGTAAGCGTTCGCTTTTGAATATTTTATGGTATATTTAATAAAAATTTATACTTTATGTTATAAAAATATATCAATGTTAAGGTTCTTACCAATTTTTTTTAGGAAAAAGGGGTGCCAATATTGGTTTCGCAAAAACTTAGGGGCTCAATTATTGGCATGGAGGTGCCAATTATTCATTCTATGGAGCTACAATTATTAACACTGCCGATAATTATAGTTTTTAGAGTGCAAATAAGCATATCAACTGACCGTTACAATTTAAAGTTTAAAAAAATGTCACCAAAAACACAGAAGTAAAACGAAAATGTTATTCAGCAAGCCTCAACATAAAAATGGACAAATATCCAAAAAAAGCGGGTTCCAAAAAGTTGAATGTTTTTAGATTTATATTTCAAATAAGTTAAAGCATTTATTTTTTTTATTTAAAAAAAGCACGTGTAGAACCAGTTACTGTTTTAACATTAAAGGAAAAAGAACTTATACTATCGATGAATATATAAAATTTTCTCAAGAAAAGCTAAAGGAAATATAGCTTCTTTTGTCTTCTTAAAATTAGCTACTATGTAAATACTTAATATACATTTTTTTAAACTTTCTCTTATTATTTCTTGAATAAAAATCGGCAACGAAAACGTGTTTTTTCGTTAGTTTTAGGGGTGCCAATAATTATAGTTTTTGAAAAGATGTTTCTAATTTGTAATTCACATTTTTAACATTCTATTTAAAAAAATAAGCAACACAACGAAGTTATAGCTTAAGAACAAAAATTTAAATTGATGTACTAATTATTTCAGCCGCTCTTTTAATGTACAATTTATTCAGATTTTAAGATAAAAATTACCTTAGGGGTGTCAAAAACTGTACGCTATGTGCATTAAAAATGTTCATCTATAACGAGAAAACTATTTAATTATATTAAAGGATTTAATCTGAACGATTAAGTTGCTCCGAATGTCATCATCCATATCGTCCTAGGTCCATAAAAAATCATTTACTGAGTAGCAGTTATCTATTGATAGTATCCATTGAACAACTTCATTTATATTTTCTATTTTCAGATGGCATCGCAATCGATGAACTCTGTCCCACAGATAATCACCCAACGCAAATACGATCGAAATCGAAGTATTTGCTACGTGGTTCGACATTTGGTTCGCCCACACAAGTTGTTCCAGCGAATCGATATGTCGGTGCCATCGCTAATGCTATTGGACTAGCTATTGTTACCAACAGCAATAGCACTTCTACGACAACCACTGTTACCGAACAGGAGCAGCACCAGGATGGGGACACAAGCAGTCCAGAGAATTGTATGTGGCCCAATGCCCTTCAGGTACGTAAATTGTGATTTTAATATTTACCGAGTTTTTTGGGGGGGTTTTAAGGGCAAGGGGTTCGTTCGGTAGAGAGTTTTGGGTGCGCAAAATGGAAAAACGGTACATAAAAGCGAATCAATTGAATTTCGCATGAATGTGCTGCTGCTCATGGGCTGTGTACAACCATCCAGCCAGCCAGAGCATAAACATCCAGACATCGATGTAATGCTGATAAATGTGAATTACAAACACCAATTACGTGACGACAGTTTGTGTATCCAATTTGCAAGAAAATTTATTTATTGTCGATCGCGTCCCACCAATACCTTATTCATGTAAAATTTTCGAGAAAATTGTGTTTCAGAGATTTGTTATAGGCATCGCATAGCTTCATTCGAGTTTTGGCACTACCTTCCCATCACAATAAAAACGACTGGCACTTTATGAGTGTGAAATACTTGAATTATGTACATAGATGCCTGGTAGATACGTTTGTGTTGAAATTTACATAAATGGAAATTTGTTTATAGATTTAAGTGTCACACAATTAAGTCGAATTGATTTTATCAGTTATACATCGTATGTGAGTCGGACCTTTTTTTATTTATTGCACAAATATGTCAGAGTTTAATGCCCAGTGTTAAAACATATTGTCTTTTTCCTGAACTTTTCTGGAACACTTCGACAAAAGCGTCCAGCTGCTAGAAATGGCTTAGCCTTAAATAAATTGGTTACTTAGTTTAAGCATACAGGTATAGATGTTTCCTTTTACTAAAAAAATTAGTGATAAAAATGGGGTCTTCATTTCCATTTGGTTTATCGTAAAGCTACTTTTCGCTTATTTTTGGACATTGGGTTTAGTTAGGTTCCTACTTTTAAGGTTCCACATTCACTGTTAAAAATATCGCTAAGACTGAATCGAGTTGAATATTGGCTCAAAATATAGACAGCAAAAAAGTTAAACCGCTTAGAGAAGGAGTTTTGTAAAAGCCAAAATTTTAGATTTGTATTAGAAGAACAACATAGTTTTTTACTTAACCAAATCCTGGCAGTTCATATATTTCAAAGTTGTATATTCTATTCCATCCGTCGAAAAAAATGTTTTGCCCAGATCCAGTTGCCCTTTCTTCAACACTATCCCCCGAAGATACAACTGGCGGCATAGGTTTGGCTAGGCTAGGGGGGCTGACAGTTGATCTTGTTACCGTCAGACTTAGATCAATATGATCAATATAGATCTGTTGTGATACCCTAGGGGTTATGACTTCCTTGTAAGGAAACCTATGATAATCCTATGTCATTCAAGCTCGGTTAAGGATATTGATGAGTTACAGTAAGCTATGACCTGAAATATCAGAGGGTACTTCTAAGTCATTAAAGAAATGTCTATCATCACATAATAACCTGATTGAGGAGCGGTTGAGGCTTTCTAAGGGCGTGTTTTTTTCCTTTACCCCCATTTAAGAAATCATCCATCCACCAGGCCGGCAGGAGCTTTTGGCTCCTTGCAACGTCTGGTGGATGAGTTTTATATGTTGTTTATGTGCGTTTGTTTGGTCAGTATTGCTGATTAAGTCGAAGAGACTGTCCCTCTTATTCACCGAAGGAGCGGAAATCGCTGGTGTATAGGCGAAGTACCCATTCTCTGTTTCCTGCCACTCCTGCAGAAAACACGTGCATTGTTAAGTTGTTTTCGTTCGTACTATCAGTATCGTCTGTGACTAGACCAGCAGGTGGGGGTGATGGCGTGCTTAAGTAGTTCAAGGCTTGTCTGGGGCTCTGTTGAACTCTACCGGTGTTGCTGCGTAAGCGGTAATACTGGTTTGATGTTCTGATGGGCTCGTCCACTGAATTTTTCGGTGGGCCAGTATTGATACCTCGCACAAAGCTGTCATTCCCGGTTCCTATCGACCTCCTCGTGGTGCCTGTGGATAGGTTACGGTAACGGTAACTGAACTAACTTGATAGGAACAGTCTGGACGGTATCCTTAAGGTAGGAATCCGCTAAGGAGTGTGCAACAACTCACCAGGGGAGTGCACATTCTTGGTTGTGGTTTCTACCTCGACTATAGCTGGGTGTGTGTATGCCAGGGTTGACAGGCCTCGAGCTTTGCAGGAGCTTATCTGTAAGTGACCATAATGGTGGCGAAGATCAACAGGAAGCTATATTCTGGTACCATGGAAGATAGTGCCCACGAGTCTGAGGGCTATAGCGTACGTCTTCTGGCTCTCCTATTCTATCTTCGGATAGTGAGGTGCAGCTGTCACGTGCGTGCTCTCTTTCTCAGACTATCTATGGTAGGCCCCCTAGTGGGAGTATCTTGGTGGCTTGGTTTATTCCGAATACGGAGACACATGGTTTCAAGGCGTGCCTGGATTCAAGAGGTGTTAGATAGACCTCGCCTTCTAAGCAAGAGGTGTGTTCATGCCTGCAACAAGTCACAACTTTGCGACCGAGATGGCTTCGGCTATGGAGGTAGGCCTCCCGTGGGGTAGAGCTGGTAATCGGCAGTTATCCACGTTAAATCCAAAGACGATTGTTTGAATGTTTATTTATGGCATATACTTACTATTGTCTTAATGTTCTTCAAGACCAAAAATGTTCGTTTGTTCTTCCATTGTCACAGTGATTAGGGAGCGTTCGAAACGGTTAATGAATTCGCTATCGTTCGCATATCCCAATAGTTCTACACTGTCAGTTCCAAAAGGAGATTGAATACGTCAAATGATAAACCAAAAAATCGGAAGATTGTGTATGGCACCACGTGTTTTCTAATGTAAATTGGCACAGCTAAATCTGTTTTCCTGGGTCCCCAATTCGGTCATCGTCATAGAGACTTCCTGACCATAATCTTCTTAAACTGTTTCTCGCTCTAGGTGAAAGTGATTTATAAGCCTTTGCTTCTTCCTCTCCCCATTCCTACACTTCGTCAAAACCTCCATTTACCATTTACTTCCAGAAAGTGAAAGGTCTTCACTCTAAAACACATGCAGTTTTGCAACCCACTCATGCCAAACTCTTTGAAATCTAGGCTTTAAACGAAACGAATCTGAACTGAATTAGATAATTACGCTTCCTCTCATATCTTTCAATAAAAAAAACTTCAAAGAAACCACAAGCAATCACCAACTTCTTTGCTACTTCTTTTAAACAATCTTTTAACGACACCTCATTTATTCCTAAAATCGTTCGCCGAATGTTTTCCTCGGTCCATTTCTTCCTTGTTCCATTGACCTATTACCTATCGAAAATAATCTTAATCAATTTAATGATAATTTTATTCCCATAAATGTCTCAAAAAATGATTTTCCACACTTTCTCTTTCCCTCTCAAAAAAATTCTCTAAGTTATAGAAGACCACTTTTATAGACCCAATACATAAAAAGTATATAAATTCAAAATTTTCAAACTATCTTCCAATATTGTCACATTTACCCAAAATCTTTGAAAGCATCCTTACGGTACTTTATGATTTTCTTGTAAGTCTCCCATTCCCCTAGACACCACGACTTTTTCTTAGGTAGGCCAACAACGACTTACCTAGTTGAATTCGTATCATTTAGCATCTGAGCTTTAGAGAATGGACGTTGTCTCAAGGGATTTCAGTAAGACCTTCAAAAAATTTCAGATAAACATATTCTTTTCAAACTGTCTGCTCTTCAGATGGATTTCTTCTTATCCCAAAAACCTTTACTAAACAGTTTTCCAATAGACATGCTTATAGATACTTCGACAGGCTATGGCGACCTTACTGTTGAAGCTACATTTGTCCGGTTGATTGTCTTTTATTAAGTGCGTCTTCCCAAATTGAAAGGGAGGTTGCAACATGTGCAAATTATTAAATTTTGTTCATGAAAGGACATCTTCTATTTAAGAAATATTTCTCTGCGCTTCGACTATTTTACGGTCGCCATAATCGTCCTTCCGAGACGACTTTTCGCAACGTTTGACCGGTTCAGTAGACGACGACGACACCAACGTGGCAACAGCAACACCTATACGTCAAATAAACGTATGATCTACTGAAACTATCGTTGCTATCCGTGAGAGTGTGCAGGAGGGTGAAACCACGGCAGTCAATTCCATACCGCGCACAAGAACTCGATTTTGAATTTTGCGTCATGACTGGGGCCTACACCCGTTAAAACTTCAATTGACCCAGCAGCTAAGAGTAAACATAAACATCCATCGACAACGACGTCTGTACGCTTGCTGAGCTCTATGGAAGTTGACTCCAATTTGGTCAAAGAGTCATACTCGGCAACGAAATCCATGGGGGTTGAATGAGTTTTGTCAAATTTGGGACGATCACAATACAAGGGCGATCCACCAAATTGCAATGCACCCAGAGAAAGTCAAGTGTTTGATGTGGATTTTTAAATCTTTCAGATCGACGACAGTGAACGGTACCGACGACATTTGATTCCAACAAGACCGTGCGGGCTTTATTCCACACAACCCATGCTTCAATGGAAGTTTGCACGAGCGATTTTCAAACATGGCTAACTCACCCGGAGCGGAGGTGATGTCAATTGGCCATCAAGATTTTGCGATTTGACCCGTTAGACTTCTTCTTGAGAGGTTTTCTTAATTCCATTTTTAAAGTCTGATGTTATATTCCTTACATAATATATATCCGTAGAGGTAGATGGGTCTTCTATATAAATAAATAAAATATAATGGTATTACAAAAAAAAAAAACCTGTGGGGAAAAAATAAAAAATGCTATCTACCAAGTTTAAAGAAAATCGGCAGATCCGTTTAGGCTTTTGTCGTCCCTTTTATCGTAATGTCAACTTTGTCCAAAATCTCGAGTTCAATTTTTTGTATACCTAAATGCATAACTTGGCTTATAGTACCTATAAGTAGCAAGTAAAGATTTCAATAATATTTCACTCACAATTTGATTTATTCGAGTTTAAAGATAGGAAACGCTAAATGGAAAACCATAGCTACAACCAGCAAGCAGGATTTGTTTTCTCGTCTCCCGGTGGATAGGGCACTTTCCATTTATTTCGAGCTTCTTCAAATTACAACAAAGAATAGGTAGATCCTCTCGGTGAGGTATGAAAATAAGTCTAAAAAGTTTTCCTCTTAAACGGAATACCTATCAAATAAATTTCTCTTGTCGTAAAATTAAATCACTAAAAATGTTTCATGTATAAGTACACTAAAGTTGGGTGTGTAAATTTATATACAACGAATCTTGGGCCTGTCATATTTCGTTCCGAGTTTTAGATGTGTTGGGCAGATAAAGGCTTCCTGTTTCCCTCAAATCAATATTTAACTGAAAATCACTTTCATTTTCTAAGTCCATCCATTCTAGCTGATATCCTTTTAAATTTTTAACTTTAGTTTTGGCAACAAATGCATTACAATCGCTTCACAATTTTATTTTTATCTCACAAACCGCCCTAAGAATTTTGATAACAATACAACTCTGTATATTACTTTTAATATTTTTTCAGAGGATAAGTTTTCAATTTTTTTTTGTATTTGTCTATTATTCTTTTGTTTTTCAAAGTATACGTCAAACAAATTATTTGAAATTTGATCCCGATATTTTTCGAAATTAAATGTCACTCAAATTCATTTTATGTAAATTAAATCAAATCGTCTTTGTTCATCTTAAAGAGACACGCCACACCATACTCGTACATTACACAATATCACTTCGACCAGAACAAAAGTGACACAAATAACTAAATCACCTGCTAAAATAGAAATTGCCCCACTTTTGGCAAAAATTATGCGCCCATATAAAACCGAAAACAGTGAATGTAAAAGTGAAGTTCTAGTTTTAAATTTATTCATGAGTCCACTTAAGCATTCCGTCTGCCACCCCGTTAAGAAAAAACCGTATACACCAGCTGTCAAAGGTTGCATAAAAATATAAAGATAACACCCTTCTTAAGGCAGTGATGGTGTAAGAAGTCCTACCAAATATGGGGTGATTTCTATGACCTTTTATAAGAACTTTCAAGGTGATACAACAGGAGGAGCATGTTGAATTTACGGTCAAACTTCACTTAATTTTTTTTTTTAACGATGAAACCAAATAATTCTAATGATGGCAAAAATTTGTAAACAAGTTATGGCTTCTTTATACTGTCAGTTAGGTTAGGGTAAGAATACAGGAATAATGCTTTTTTAAAATCAAGGCTATGAGTGTTGGAATAAAATGTGTTTCTTTCCCATTTTTTAATACAAAATTAGATGTGTGTTTTTTTTTTTGTAGAATTTCATTATTTTATAATTTGTGCGTTTTGTTCGTAAAATAATAAATTGCGCAATCTTGCTCTTATGCTTGAGACTTAGTATTTTAAAAATGGATGTTATTAGAGAAAAACGGTCAGAAGCATAACATTCATTTTTTGAAAGACTAAAATAATCCCAACTGGAGCTAAAATAAGCGAATATCAATTTGTGCTTAAACACTAATTTAAAACTTTAAAATAAGTATTTATTTTCGAAGTAAAACTTCTTTTTCGGCGTTGGGGGTAAAAAATGTTCTATGGAGTTGTCAGTGACATGTCAAAACGACACGCTACAGCGACATGGTTTTTACAATTTATTATTGTTCGAACTTTGTTAGATGTTATTTAAAACACTTTAAAAACACACTTTATCGCCGAAAAAGAATGTTCTTTTAATAGACGAACCACAACAACTAACCTACAAAGCAATTAAAAATATAATTTCATTAAAATATCAGTTAATAAAAGCTTTTTTTCAATGAATTATGTGGCCAACCTATTTCTCGATCGAAAACCACTTTCGTTTGTACAAAAAAAACATAAACAAATATATATTTGTTATACTTTTATTGATTTCAAACATTAAACACTTTAACCTTAGTAATACTGAATAATTATATGCTATTTAACTTGAAAACTAAGCACTAAAATTTACAAAATACTTAGGTAAAGCGAAATATAAAAACACACTTGTAAATAAACTATCTGCTTTAGTCCTTTCTGTTGTCAAATATAAACTAGCATTGCCATATGCGAAGAATTTTAAATTCTGTGTCAAAATTAAATTAGCGTTGCCTACAATTTTAAAATCCTTGGGCTCCAACACAATGAATGAGATAAGAAAAAAGAGATGTGAGCGTGATGAAACATAGTCGTTATTGTAAAATCAGTTTCAAACTATGAAAGCAGACGAGGATATACGCAATAAAGCATATGTAGTCGTCACGTTAAGGCTAGGCGCGCACATTCAATTTTTAGTTGCACAACTGTTTGGTTGCTTATAGAAAACAGATGCACTATTTGGTCGAATGTCCGCGCAGGCGTATATAATTATATGTTACAGAAAATAGCGAACTTATTTTAGGCAATCGTTTACTTTGTGTCAAAAGACAAACTTTTTAGTTGGTCGAACCAAGCAGTTGCGAAACTAAAAATTGAATTTGCGCGCCTAGCCATAGAAAACAGACGAACTATTTGGTTTAATGTCTGCGCAGGTGCATATAATTTATATGTTACACAAAATAGCGAACTTATTTTAGGCAATCGTTTACTTTGTGTCAAAAGACAAACTTTTTAGTTGCTCGAACCAAGCAGTTGCGCAGCTAAAAATTGAATGTACGCGCCTAGCCTAAATGAAATTAATAAATGAAGTAAGAACAGTCACGCACATTAAATTTTTAATTGCACATCTGTTTGTTTGTTGAAATAAAACATAAAGCCTAGTACGCAGATCGAGACAAGACAAATTTTATCTCTACAATTTTAATCTCTCCAAATCTCGCCCAAAAGTTTGAATTTGGAGAGATAAAATCTAATTAAATGTGGTTTGTAGTGTTTCTCTTGAACGGGTTACCTTACAAAAGTCATTCATACCTTTTACTAACTTTTTGCTTTCAAGAGTCAGTACCTTTTACATAAAACCAGTTTTGACAAAAATCACTTTCAGAAATGCGGTGGCTGTCAAAATTTGTCCCGCAAAATAATTCTTGTTGCATTATTTTTCCTGACAAAATTTAGTGGAGACATTTTGTACAGCAATGAACAAAAGGATGAATTTTGCGCGAAACTGCTCGGAAAAATATACAAGACAAAATTTTTGCCAGGAAAAAAAATTTATGGGAGGCAAAATTTTTCCCGATCTGCGTACTAGGCTTAATGGCTTATGTTTCATTTTACTATATATTTACCATATGTTTCATTTTACCAACCAAACAGAATTTACGCTCCAGGCCTAAGGAATTGCGAAACGATTTTATACCAACGAAAAGGTGACAGTGAATCATGTTTCGCTCTCGTTTCGTGTTTTCTTCACATTACCAATCGGACATAATTAGGCCCCAGTAATAGCTTTCATTGAAATGCATCATTGGAACAAATCAGTGGAATGCTGACTTCATTTTTTTGACAAGCCAGTTACAGCATTCAGTAAAAGATCTTGTCAGTGGCTGATTACAACCAATTCTATGCATTTGAGGTTAGAGTTGATCACTGAAAGGAAAACTGACATTTGAGAATATAGAAAGAGAATCGAACACATTCAGTGGAATGATTGTGTTCCATCTTAAAGAAACGAAAATCAGCTGTTCATTGAGATTAATTTCTATCAGTGAAATAATGAAAGTGAATTTAAAAGAAAGTTCAAATCAGAATTTTGTATTTTATAGAGTGTACAAATTCTACTACTCATTGCCTTAATTTTGGTATCAATTAAAGCTATTGCAGTTTGTTTATTTGTCTTAAAAATGGGAATGAAATTTTTCAATGATGCATTTCAACGATAGCTATAACTGGAGCCTTATAATAAAATGAACTTAGAAATGGCTAGTATTGTATTAGCGTCCTTTCACGATTTATGATGTGCGCCCATCCATTTTGCTCAATTTTGGTAACAAACAAGTTATATGTACATACATGATTTTCTTGACTTTCTCAATAAATTCAAGAAATCGGCAGATAGACCAAACTGGTCATTCCAAAACTATTTTGCATCATTTGTATAATTGAAACAGTTTTGAGTTTCAATTTAAACTTCCTAACTTATTTTGCAATTTACAATTCGAAAAATTATTTAAAAAAAATGTATTTGGAAGGGGTTTTGACATCTTGCAATTTACAAGACTATATACTAAAACTACTTTGAATTAATCTTTTTTATGTTTCCGAAAAGCACTGAAAGGAATCTTAGAGGCTTTGCTTTTGGGAAAAGAAGTTTTACTTCTAGCGCGCGTATGTCAGTACACACCATTTTTTTTTATTTATAAAAATTAACAATAACATTTTAATCTATTATTAACAAAATTTTAAAAAGCGCCAGCATCACAGTACTTTCGATTCTTACATAAAATGGATAGAGACTGCTGTATATAAGATAAGTAATAATAATAGTCGTTTTTTATTGGGAAATGTATAGGCAGCGCAGTAAAATTTTACACAGTAAACAACAACAAAGGAATTGTGCGTATAAACTAGGCAGTAATAAGAGTGCACATAATAGTGCTGATAAAGTTTTGGAGCATCTGGATTACAGTGACACTCAAATTGGTTACAAAAGTTTTATACTTCGTGAGGTTGGCAGGTTTTGATTATTCGAAAATGTGTTCGGTGATATTTGTTTATTTTATGGTAAATTTTCACAAGAGCCAAAATTATGTGGTTTGAAATATTAATTCACGATTAGACGGTCAAAATTGAAATTTTATTTTAGCTCTAAAGCTAACAGTACCCCCCATACACCCGTAATGCATTATATTATTTATCTCGAAAACTTTCGAACAATTTGGTTTGATATTATAGACATGAACTACATTTTGATAAAAAAAAATTGGGGGGAAATGTTATTAACGGTACCTTTCATATAGAACGGTTTTTTCATTTTCGACTTTCGATTTTAACAAAATAATTTCAGCCGGAGCCTCCTTAAGTTAAAATAATATTGTGTATAAAAATATTCGAAACATTTTTTTTTTGTTTTTTAAAAAAAAAAATTCCAATTTATTTTCTGAAAAATCAATATCTTGATAACGTGTTACCGATTATTTTTTGAAATTATTTCCTAAAATCTATATTAAAATTGGCATCCCAAATTTTGTTCTCGAAAAATTTGAAAGAAATTTTTTATAAAAAAATTACTTTAATAAAACAATTTTTAAGCCTTATTTGCATAAATTCATACTTTTCCGGAAATCAGAGGGCAATTCCATGCATTT